>JBBPLV010000651.1:0-15758 GCA_038089975.1 Boletellus ananiceps | reverse complement strand
ACCAGATACTCAAGCCTTCGGCATCCCCAACCGTGATGCAGTGTCAGCCTGAGCCGCACAGCATGTAGTACCATCCAGTACGCATATTAGCCACAATCTCAGTAATGTGTACTTGAGTGTTGGGTTTCCAGACTCTGCGATTAGAAGCCACAGCTCTCCTAGCTAGTAAGGGTAAGTTGGACCGTTACTAAGGGATCTCACGTCCGACTCCTAAGTCGCCGCCATCTTGGAAACAGCCAGAACCGCGGAGATCGTCAGCTTTGGGCATAGGACACCTCTGGTGCTCGCCTCCGGCACCGGTGCGAAGATAACCGGTTATTTGGAGTTGGCATGATCGCGCACGATGACACTGGATCATGGTACTACACGATCGGTGAGGGTACCCCATAGTACCCTTTGTGGGCAATGTTTGAAACTCATCTACTTAAGAGACTTGGTGCCAATCACCCCCCTGATTGCGGTTTATTCGCGTCCATATCTGACTTTCTGACGTTAGACACCTCATGTGACGTCGAATTCTGCCGGAATGTTCTCTCAGTCCCGCACGATCATCCTCCGTACGGGTCTCACAGTGTAGATTTGCCATGCTGTAGTCGAAATATTGCGGAAACTGAGCAGCACAACCTGCGTCGACGCAAATGGCACATGAATATCCACCACCGACAACTAGTGCTGGTGTAGAGTTGAGTGGCAAGATTACTGTTTCATTCATCTACGGATCGCTTCAATTTGCTTTAATAGGTGATCAAGTCGCCATCCGCCCAAACTTGTCACGCAGAACCTGCCACATGCTCCGACTCGACCGTCCACAGGACGCCATCGCTGTACTGGCCATCACCTTTCCAAATGGGACATCTAAGTTTCCCGGTTAATCCATAGTTGTACTAAGCTGTAGGCTGCGAATCCTGGCAGGGTATCTGCCACAAGGAATCTTCCTCATACTCGAGCCAAAGCATACGTTCTATTTTCTTTCAAGTTACGACTTGTGCGCGCCCAGGATCCTTCTCTTTGTACGACTGAGCTGAACGTGTATGGTGACCGCTTTCCTAAGGATATATTAGACATCCATGGTGGCATCACTTCCTCCCCCGTCCTCCCCCCTCATCTTTTCATCGGTTTCCACCTACCGGTATTATGATGCACGATTGTACATCAGATGTTGATGACCAATCAACTCTCAGTGGGGTAGCACAGAACTGCAATGCTGAACTCTTCTCTAGGACAACAGGGTTAGCACAACGCTCTCAGGTAGTTCCCGTGGACTCCTTCGAACCTGCGCTAATCACTGTAACCTCAGAATCTATGCCCCTCGGGCAACTACCCCTGGGAGACGTCCTACCGACCATCCCCTTGTCCGTCAGACACTCGCACTGGTGTCTGGCCAACTCCTGATTCTGTCCCCATGCGGAATGACCCCACCCAATCGCCCGTCTTTGCTATGGGCCAATCTCCCTCTCATGAAACATCTATAGTGGGCGGGCCTATGATTCTGCAGTGGAGTGAGACATATAAGGATGGTCTGACTATGGAACACTACCCCACACTGATAGCACCGACTACACACCAGACAAACCTGCTAGGGGCTGACATTACCTACAATAAAACTGATCCCGTGGACTCGCTTCCCTCTTCCACCGCGTGCGCCAGCTTAGTCTTACCAATAGGGCTCGATACATCTCTAGAAAGCACTTCAGAATGTCCGCCACAAGTAAGCGTGTTCGTTTTATTCGCGATGACCGATCACTCACAATACTGTAGGTGACGAGTCAAAGCCGCTCTCAGGAGTGTTGCAGACTATGGAAGGAAATTCCAGAGGTCGCTATCGTCATCACTGGATCGAATGACTTCGTGCCACAAAAGTTGTACAAGCCCTCGACAGAGGCAGACAAGGATCGGTATCTTGAGCGAGTTTCTCTCTCGCCACCGATCATTTTCATGACAAAGGAGCCGCTCGAGTGGGGCATTCCACTCGAGGACATCTGTAACGGAAAGACACAGCGTCTTGTGGACAAAGATGTGCTTGTCCTGCAGGATTGTGGACCATCGGTATCCATCAGGATCAACGTGAGTGAACACTGAACAATGGTTTGGTGGTCAGAGTTGACAACCGTTGCCTGACAGTGGCCTGGATATTTCCCTTTCAGACGCAGAATCTCATCGCGAAATTGGCGTAAAACGAAGGGTCCGATCACGAAGGAGAAGTTAGCACAAAACTTGGCGAGAACCACAGGTCAATTCGTGGAGGTATGGCGATCTCACAGAAACGTACAAAGGATTCAATGTTCTGAGGGCTTTATTAGAAGATGTCGCGCAAACCATCGGAAACCGATGCTAAGGGAACTTGGAGAGTGGGAATCCAGCATATCAGGTTGGAAGACTTGATACTAGTTAGCCTTCACCATGTCAGCAAGGGAAGCTGGCAACCACAATTTCGCTTACGACGTGATCTGGTACGCGACCACGCCTCGGCCCATAGATAATGGTTTCCGAGACGGAGAATCCATCCACATTGGTTGACCTGCCAGGGGTTGCTGTGTACGCAAATGTTCATGCCCAATTGGTGATGGGCGAATCGTAGATTATCGGCTCGACCAGTATAGGCCGATGAAGCTATTCCACACTGTTTCTGGCCTTGAAAATGGTGACCTACTAGAACAGTAGTACGCTCCGCAAATTGCCACGTCGGTCGAACGCTGGTATCCTGACCAGGGCGTGGAAGATTAGATCTCAGCCAGTACAATGAGTTGCCCGACAGAGTGGTTGGAGGATAGCTTGTGGGACCTCGGGAAGCACTTCACGGCCATGTTTGATACAATGATAGTGGTAGCCATTTGGCAGAGAACAAGGACGACGTCTTCACTTTATTCTCCTTGTCGGTTGACCTTCTGGATATAACGGGCCATTCGCTTCAAGTTGCGTGTGCCGTCTCGTCACGGGGGAACAATGGCGCCAGCCTCGCCCCTGCCATAAATCTTGCATTCCGGACGGGCAAGTCCCTTCGCTGCTCTCTGGAGTCGTTCCCTTTCTCCAACCCATCTGTCCTGGCTGTACCAGTTACTTGTATCACGGCCATGCACATGAGCCACGGCACAGTTGCTATTGCCATCGTCCAGCGCCAGGTGATGGTCATCCAGGGTGAGAGACCACACGCTCGAGACGTCGCATCGTTTCCTGACCATCCTCCAAGCTGCGCGCTCCCACAATCGCCATGATCACTGGCTGGACGTGTACGCCTACTCCCCGTTCGGCGAACGGCTCTTCCTAGCGTCGCCAGTTCCGCAAGCACGCATTGCACCGTCCGACATGCTCATCGTCTTTCCCTTCCGTACCCCCACCTCAGACATGATCGAACTTCCTGCGCAGGCCTATCGGCAGTACCTCGAGCTCAGCGCACGACATCAATTGAAGCATGAAAACATGTGGCGTCATTGGAAAGCCAGGCTGCACTAAGCGGCGAGGCTTCCCACCATTTGGACGATTGCGAGTGTCAAAGAAATATTGGTCTTGAGTTTTCCGCCAAGGCTGTTGCGACTTTCTTTCATGCTTTATGCTCCATGTATTACGGATATGGATACCCATTGTAGCGTTAGGTTTTACCCTCTTATCTGTATCTTTACTCGAGTTCTGTATCAAATAGATTCCCTTTGCTGGTCACCACTGGGTGCAGAGAGCATGTGTTCTACGTACGCGCGTCAGCTCATCGGACCAATTTTAAATGCAACGATGCATGCCGTGCAGAAGCGTGCTAGAATCATGAGGATATACGGAACAACAAGATTGAACCACAGATGAGATGGAAACACTGGATAATAAAATAAATTACTCGTCATGCAGCTGGTGTAGCAGTCGGGTCTCGGAAGATCTAGAGGGGTACAAGTCAGCCTTGTGGCAAGTTGGAAAGCGCGTAGCATGAACTGGAAGAAAGATACCTTCAAGTTCCATATATCTGCAACCCTGTCTCCTCCCGGCGAATCTGACGACCCCCCGCCACTATCGTCACCGTTGTCGTCGTCATCAGGGGCACTGCTCGATGCCCCTTGTAGCTTCAACCCTTGTTCGTTTGCTAAATGTAGCAAGCAAATAAAGCAGAAGCTTGTACTGATCTCCTCCATCTTGTCTTTCGGATAGGACCTCTGGAGGCCTGAAATTACTTGACTGAACTGTCGGCCCTCCGAGGGGTCAGTCATGGATTGATCGTCGACGTCCTGTAAAGGGTTAAAGATCGCATCGCAACTCATGGTGAAGATTGTCACCATCTCTTCGTCCTGCTCTCCCTTCTGAACTACTTTGATATCCAGCCCTTTCCATATGTTTTCCTTCAGCTTTCGGACATCCACACGCTTTGCGCGCTTAGCATAGTTGACGGACTCAGGCCGGACACGACGAGTCTTGCCTTGCGTTGCCGTCAAGAGGTCCTGTTCTCCAGCATCCTCTGGTACGACCCCGTCGCCGTACCCATCACCGTCATACAGGTCATCGAATGCTGGACCGTCATCATCGTCATTGAAAAACTGGGTGTTAAACGGCAATGGTGCACCGCCGCCTGAAATCAGAATCAGAATCGTGATCGGGTTAGTGGTGCTGGCGCTTACTCTCATCGCCTTCCTCTTGAGCCAGGCGGCCTGCCGCTTGGTCGGCAGCGGCTTGCGCCCAGAAGTTCTCATCAACCTCGCCATCACCGGTTTCATTAAAGCGGACTCTTTGTCCTCGCATTTTTAGCTTCGATAATACGAGCAGGGGTGAGCATTCACATGCAATGAGAGGTTGGTGTACCTACAGAAAACTTAGGTTTTAGGAATAGCGTTACGAGCTGTCTGCTGGAGAAGTGCATGTCATCTGGGAGCGTATGTGTATCACGCTTCTCTTCCTTGGCTTTCTTGCTTCGCCCGCCTTTCTTGGCGGTCGGCTTAACCGATCCATAGTTTGGTAAGGTGATACCAGCCCCACGAGTGACAGGCGCGAAAAGCTCGTTCGACAACGCTTTGATGTCTTTCTCAGATGGCGACAGGAAATCAATCCTAAAGGCCTCTTTTTTCTCCCGCCGTGGCTTGGTAGTTGCCGTCTCGGATGGCTCCGCTACGCACAAACATGTTAGCCATGTGGAATGATGTCAGTTATAGCCTACGTTTTCGTACGATCTTGCGCAATTTCCAGTGTTCGGGGCCAGCCCAATTCTTCATGATGTTTTGGTCAAAGTACCCCATAATGCCACCTTCGCCGTCAGCATCCGTCATGGCCATGACAAGGTCCCGTTCGGTCGGTATTCGACGCGGATCAAACGGCACAAAAGCGCCAGGTCGTAAATTCTGGCCTTGTTGGCTATCAGCACCAGGAGAGCCATCGTGTCCACTTCCATAGTCATCGCCACCAAACGCGCCACCGCCTGCGTAGTCGTCGTCCACGGCCTGGTCCCCCTGAAAAAAGTCTTCCGTTTGAGGGAGTGGGAGCCCGCCATCAGCGTCCATGACATTGCTGTTTCCAGATACATCAAACCCCGCACCGCTCCTGTCGTCGTCGTCTTCTCCAGGATGGGTATCGTCTTGATAAAGCGTGGTATCATCGAACGTTATGTTGTCGTGAGTAAACGAGAATTCTGCAAGGGAGTGTGCGATGGCTATGTTATCCAGAATCTCCAGATCAGGAAAAAAGTGACCTGTTATCGTATTTCAGCGGAACACTGTAAAGATCGCGTCGATCACTGACTTCTTAGGTGGCTCAGATCGACATCTTCTTCAGGTTCGAGGACTGGCTCCTCTTCGTCCACAACTTTAGCCATGGAGTCACTCGCATCAAAAACAATGCGCAGACCACCATCGATCCCAACGCCTACTCCAAGGTGATTCATAAGAAGTCCATGTGCGCCACCCTCGTCGAAGTCAGCACAAGTCTTCTTGAACAGAGGGTCGACGCGAAATTCAAGGTCTAGCTTTTTGCTCCGAAGTTGACCGGCATCCTTGGCGAGGGTTGAATCGGGCCGATGAGCTTTCTTCTTCTTCCTCGGCTGGGAAGCATCTTGGCCGTCAGGATTGTCCGAGGAAGGCTCATCCTCTCCTTCGCCTGCTGCTATATTCTCGTTAGCGAGGTTACTGAGCAGCTTGCCAGTCTCGGTTCCGACGCTATCAACGCGGCTCGTCCAGATTTTAACACAGCCGTCAAGGGTGCACGAGGCACGCTGAAAATTGATCGAATTGTCTGTGTTATTTCGAAGGAGGGACATGTCGTGGAAGTAATCGATGAGTGCAAAATTCCATGAGTTTGCTGCGTTTATTTTCTAGGCTAGAGTGAGCGAGCAAGTCGAGTTGACAAGAGTTACATACATTGTCTGTAGCCATCTTCATCCACTCTTCAAAATTCGAGCTCATGACATCCAGAGGCACGTTTATAACAGGGGGAGGGAGTGCAGAATTAAGTTGCTGTTGCTGTTTCTGTTTTGACAGTGCAGCTCGCGAACTCTCTCCGCTGTCCATCCTGTCACCAGAGGAAGGACCTGCTTCCGCGCTCTCGATAACAGCCAGCTTTGTGCTTTTTCTCCGCCGCCGTTTCTCAGCTGCGTCGTCATTGATGTTTACTGCCCTCAACGGGGCGCGTCCCGGATCTGAGGAGAAGCTGGCGTCAGGATCGATACGCTTCTTGCTGCCCTGGCGGTGACTTGGTCTTGGAGTGTCAGGCTCTGTGTCGTCGCTGTCGTTCTCGGCGATGCGTGCGTGTTTTGGCGGGGCCATTTCTTTCTCGTCGCCGTCTTCAACAAAGAGATCGCATTACAAGCGCACGTGACTCACGCGCAACGCGTCAGGTCACACGTCACATTCGCCACCGGGCCAGGAAATCCCGGCACACACAACTCAGGAAGGCCGGGCCCAAGGCTTGTCAGAGTCAGACAGTACACTCAGATTCTATGGCTGGGGCCAACGTATGTTGATTCACATCGTAGTAGGAGTTGTATGTGGGCCACGTATATACAGACGCTAGCGTCTGCTTAAGAGCCTCAGCCGAGCCTCTGCTGCTCGAGCTCTCCGCTCCCGCTCCACCTTTGCCCTCATTTCTAGCGTCAATCCGGCAATTCCATCCGTGGAGCCCGACGAGCCTCCAAGTTTCTGCGCGCTACCTGCGGGTTCCTTCGTCTTCGGGGCCTCTTCGACTGCGATCACCGCCTCCGGTTCCTTCTCCCGCCCCCGCTCTCGCGCTTCCCTCTCGCGCATCTTCTCTCTCAAGCCTTTTCGTCTCTGCCTTTTCTTGTCGTCCCTTTCCTCCTCCTTCTCCTTGCTCAGCGCACTTGGTACATGTGCAACGCCGAACCAATCCCACCAATCAGGATAGTCTGCTGCACACCGCCGAAACACGTCACGTACTGCACGAGATCGTGTCAAGTCGTATGCCGTACGCCGAGACCCAGCAGGAAGCTCCTCCACATCGGACGCATCCGACTCGACTCCACCTTCCTTTGTCCACGCAAGCGAAACAGGCGTTGTTGGATCTGCGTGCAAATCAACCAACAACCATTGCACGACTGCCTCGTGCCCTGATTGTGCCGCAACCTGCAGAAGTGACGCCCTGCGGTCACCTGTCCATTCTGGAATTGCTGCATTAACGCCACCAATTTCTTCGCTTTCGCGTTCCCAAAACCCCTTCAGGGGCTCGAGACGACCTTTAGAAACCATGTCAAGCAATCGGGTCCATTTCTCGCGATATAGCTCCTCTTCTTTCGTTAGACGGATAGGCTTAGGTTTGTCCAGATCCCTCGAAACGGGTTGCGTTGGTTGAGGTTTTGGCTTCGGAAGCGAGGCCAGATAGGCTACATCCTGAGCGCGGAGTGCTTCTTCAGTGAGGTGAGAGACTTTGGCTTGCACTAGTTCTTGGAGACATCGAGCAAGTTCTGTTTGAGTCTGAATTGTGTGTCATGAATCGATGGCTTTCATGGCGATAGGCGAAGACATACGGGTCGACGGGTTGGGAAAGGGAAGGTCCGTAGTCTATCATCTCCTTTGTTGATTACGCATCCTTCATAGTCAAGGAAAATACGTCGATTGGATGCACTTGCTCGAATAAATATACGTTCGCATTCGTGTATATCTTCCGTCCAATCTCGAAGCAGATTACGGATATCCTATCAATGTTCGACACAAAGCTGGTGAGATTTTGAGATTTTACTTACTTCACGAAGCGCCTGCTCTCCATATCGACGCAGTATGGCGCCCGCACTAATCGCAGCTCCTTTTGAATTGTCGTTGACTGATTGTGACCCCCCTTGCTTCCTACGAGCTTGATTTCTGGTGAGAGTATGCCAATATCAGGGAAAGACGGTTTACTCGTATAGCGATGGAATGTCTTGTGTTTCAGAACTTCTGTCATCGGCTTTGGATTTGGCGGTTTTCTCTTTCTTTTCTGTACAGCTTCGTCTTGCTCATCGGTAACACGTCCCACCCGGACTACGGCTCCAGCAAAATGACCACCGGCAACCATGAACATACCCCATTTTCTCCCACCATCGACAATAACTTGCATCTCTTTCAGTTCTGACAAGTATGCAGATGGAGGGGTGTCGAGGGGAAATAGTGCTCTGTAGACTCCAATCTGTGTTGACGGTGGAGAGTGAAACCAGGTAATGGCTGTCAATGGAGCTTTGAAAGCACCGTCCCCGGTATAGTCAGATAGAGAAGTATGGTTTATTTTGTTAAGGAGTGCGTTGACAGTATCTGATTCGTTCGAGGACTCATTGTCAGAGGAAGCGGAACCCGAAAGGGAATCCTCGAGACCTGTGGTTTGTCAGTAGGGTGTCAATCTTTAGGTCAAGGAGGGCAAAGAGGCGCGTACCACCGACGAGCTCAGCGAATGCAATCTCAGTGACAGGGCTTCTGCCAGCAAGGCGTATCTTGATGTTGTAGCGGTGCCAATCTGTGCGAAAGTGCGCACGCTGTTCGTCCACATCTGCAAAGGCGGCCCCAAGGCAAATGTTGCAGCCTGTGCCATGCGTTGTTACCCTTGGCGGAGGGGGAGAAGGATCACGGGGAGGGGGTTGTGCAAAGGAGGACCTCGGTGTGAGGGTGTCGACTAGCTGGGATGGCAAAGAAAACACGCTGTATCTGTCGCCCATCTTCCCTCGTCCGAGTGCAAGTGGAAGTGGCAAGTCATCCTACTTAGTATCCTCTGCACCGCCACATCTAATCGAATCAAATCGACTCATTCCGTTCAGTTGCGTTCAACCACCAACATGGTTGCCCCAGAATTCGTCAGTCGTCCGATCAACAAGTTGGTGCTGTTCGACGTTGATGGCACCTTGACTCGTCCCAGGTATGGCTACCCTTGCACACCAGTCTCCCGTCCTTGGACGACCCCCTTACAGACAGAAGGTCACTCCGGAGGTGGTCAAACTCCTCGGCGAGCTCAGACAGAGGGTCGCCATTGGATTCGTCGGAGGCTCTGATTTTGTAAAAATTAGTGAACAGCTCTCCGTGGACGGCAGGAACGGTGTGTCCGAATCCTTCGATATCCGAAATCATCACCTGATGCTGACAGCGTGCTAGTCCTCGAAGACTTTGACTTTGGGTTCGCAGAAAACGGTCTGACCGCCTTTCGTCTCGGGAAGCCCCTGGCAACACAATCGTTCATCAACTTCGTAGGGGAGGAAAAGTACAAACAGCTCGTCAATTTCATACTTCGCTACTTATCAGAGATTGACATCCCAATCAAGCGGTGCGTAATAAGTCTCTGTTCCATCATTTCATCTCACTTGTCCTTCCTAGGGGCACTTTTGTCGAATTTCGCAATGGTATGGTAAACGTCAGTCCGATTGGCAGAAATGCAACGTATGTCCAAGTAGGCTGCAGTGTGCTTCCCTTGAGTGACCCGTTCATAGCAAACAAGAGCGTGACGCGTTCGAGGAATATGACAAAGTAAGTCGGCCTGTGCGAATCACAACGACAAGGCTAACGCGCATGTCCAGAAACACCAGATCCGTGCCACATTCATTAAAGCGCTCCGCGAGCTGTGTCGTCCAGAGCAACTCGACCTCAACCTGACATTTTCCATCGGGGGACAAATTTCCTTTGATGTTTTCCCTAATGGATGGGACAAGCGTTACTGTTTACGATTCGTAGAAAACGAGGCATTCGAGGAGATCCATTTTTTCGGAGACAAGACGTATGTGGTGAGCTCTCAGAGGCTGATACATTGGCCGTTACATCGTTGACCCACACTAACAGGGCGGAAATGATTACGAGATCTACAAGGATTCGAGGACCATTGGACACAGCGTCGAGTCGCCTGCAGATACCATTAGACAGTGCACGAAGCTCTTTCTCCATAGCTAGGGCAGTAGGGACGAACATCGTGTACAGGGGATTATCCCAAAGTGGAAATACTACAAACACGACCACACGCGTTACCACCCAGAACGCGTCTTGTCCAGCCCCGCGGACGTCCACCTTTGCTTTTCGCAACATTCCAACCTTTTAACATGCCGGCTGCAAAGGTCAACGGTGGCCCTAGGTGAATAGCCCGCGCGCCTTATTTTAGAGCCAAGGTGCTTATATGGATGTCTACATAGACTTGAGGCGGCTGAGCCTGTAACGAAACGAAGAAAGTTGACGCCCTCTGGTTCACAGAAAACACAGAATCCGTCGTTCGCTGATGTGTTGGAGCAGCTTAGCCAAAATGCTTCAGACGGTCCATGTCTGTTTTCAAAGATTATCCGTGTACTTTCTCGCCTAACCTGCATATGCTTAGCATCCGAAGGCGGCGCTGATTCCTGGTCCCGCCCAAAGCTCAAGCCAATGAACGAGAAAACGGATTCCATTAGCGCGTCTTCCTCTGTCTGCACCTTTCTTCCGAACTCACCCCGTACTAGTCTTCCAACAGGTGGATATCGAGAATGCAACAGATCCCAACACTGGATACACCATGTTGCGCATGTTTGGCGTCACTGAGGTGTTTTTTTGTCCTGCGTAGCATTTGAAGCTACTACTTACCATGGAATGCTTAGGCTGGGAATAGCGTGCTTGCCAATGTCACCCGCTTCATGCCATATTTCTATATTGCCCTTCCTCGCGGCTTCGACGTTGCTGATTTGGATGCCTTCATGGACGCCCTAAATGTAAGCTGACGATTGTTTCGGTCTAATACATTGTGACACCCAACATATGTCAAATTAGAAGAGCACAGGGGCCGACTATGTCCTCAACATTGAAATTGTCAACAAGCGCCCAATCTGGGGGTACCTCGGCGACGACTGCTTCCCATTCATGAAACTTACGATAACAGACCCGAAATCTCTTCCTAAAGTTCGAGATAAGTCAATTTCAACTGATGGTCCTTCTTTGTACTAACTTCCTGCTACGTGTATTCGAACGGGGTGAAATTTCTTTCCGAGATTTCTTTCCCCTTGGTCAACCTTATTCCACCTATGAGAGCAACATTCCATATATTCTCCGTTTCATGATAGATACCAAGGTCAGTTCTTGTTGTGGTCCGAAGCTCCAGCACCTTCACGATTACCTATTGACAGGTGGTGGGAATGAATTGGATCGAAGTACCGGCAGGAAAATACAAGCTTGTGTCTGAGGAAGCAAAGCGGTCCACGTGCCAAATTGAACTCAACATGAGGTATGGGATCGCGAGGCTCTACTAGTATTGGCGGGCAGTTGTTAAGGCAATTCAAAGGTGGGATTCGTTCATCTCGCACTCTCCTGAAGGAAGCTGGCAGAAGATCGCGCCCCTACGAATACTTAGTTTTGATATCGAGTGTGCTGGACGAAAAGGCATATTCCCGGAGGCCGACATCGATCCTGTCATCCAAATTGCGAATATGGTAACTCGCCAAGGTAGTGTTCTCCTCACTTTTGCTCGAGGACTAGTTCAAAATATGTGGAACAGGCGAGACGCAACCCTTCATCCGGAATGTGTTCACGCTGAACTCCTGCTCAAACATCGTGGGCTCCCAAGTACTCTCCTTCGATGATGAGGCAATGCTTCTCCATGCCTGGAGGGACTTCATCGATCAGGTGGATCCTGATGTAGTTATTGGATACAACATCGGGAATTTCGATTGGCCATATCTCATTGATAGAGCAAAGCACCTGAAGGTTACCAAGTTTCTCCAACTTGGTAGGTTGAAAGGTATGCTTATAGTCTATTTTACCTTCTGCCACTACTTTTGATTGACGCCTTGCTCGCGAAGGGGTGAAGGCGCAAGTAAAAGACACCCACTTCTCTTCGAAAGCTTACGGTCAACGTGACTCAAAGGAGACAGTCCTCGATGGCCGCCTGCAGCTTGACGTACTCCAATTCATGCAACGTGAACACAAACTGCGCAGTTACACGCTCAACTCCGTCTGCGCACGGTTCCTAGGCGAGCAAAAGGAAGATGTCCACCACTCAGTCATCACGGAGTTGCAAAATGGTGGACCCGAGTCCAGGAGGCGGTTGGCTGTATATTGCTTGAAGGTCACGCGTCGTGCGCTGCATACGAGCCTTTCTTAACATGTTCTTTGCTTAGGATGCGTATCTCCCGCAACGACTACTCGACAAACTCATGTGTTTCGTAAACTACATTGAGATGGCGCGCGTTACGGGTGTTCCATTTAACTATTTGCTCTCTCGTGGACAGTCCATCAAAGTTCTTTCCCAACTTTTTCGAAAAGCAAACGAGGAAGGGTATATCGTTCCCGCAGTAAAGGGTGAAGGTAAGTCGATAGCAACTGTCCAGGGTACAATTGCGTTTGTCTAACTGCGTGCCTATAGGCACCGATGAACAGTATGAAGGTGCGACTGTCATCGAGCCGAGGAAAGGTTACTACGATATGCCTATTGCAACCCTCGACTTCAGTTCTCTGTATCCCTCTATCATGATGGCTCATAATTTGTGCTACACGACACTTTTGGACAAGCAAACTATCGATCGACTGGGACTCGCCAAAGATGTAGACTATATTCAAACACCAAACAACGGCACGCCATATAGCTAAACACCCCCCTCCATTCTAATTTCCTCATGATTGTAGATTTTTTTGTTACAAAGGCAAGACGAAAAGGACTGTTACCAACTGTGCTGGAAGACCTCATTTCCGCAAGAAAGCGCGCGAAAGCTGATCTCAAGAAAGAGACTGATCCTTTCAGAAGAGCGGTATTGGATGGTCGTCAACTGGCTCTTAAGGTACACCTGATCAATGACATTGATCTAGTGAGGCTGACGTTGATCTAGATAAGTGCCAATTCCGTATACGGGTTTACTGGTGCAACGATTGGGAAGTTACCATGTCTTGCCATCTCGTCTAGTGTGACTGCGTACGGTCGCCAAATGATCGAGAAAACTAAGCAGGTCAGTTCTCTATCACGAGCCCTTAACAACTCTCAATCATCTGTATATACTAGGAAGTAGAAGCCGAATTCTCTCTGTCGAATGGCCACAGTTATAACGCCGAAGTGATTTATGGCGATACAGATTCCGTCATGGTCAGATTTGGTCCCTCTGACCTTAAAACTGTCATGGAACTTGGTAAGTCCTTTGCCGTAACTTCGATATCATTCTGCTTAATTAACGGGCGGTGACACAGGAGCACAAGCTGCCGCCTTCGTCACGGCCAAGTTCATCAAGCCGATCAATCTCGAGTTTGAAAAGGTCTATTTCCCTTACTTGCTCATCAACAAAAAGCGGTACGCAGGGCTGTATTGGACGAAGGCAGAGAGATATGACAAGATGGACGCAAAGGGAATTGAAGTGCGCGTTCCTCTGCGAGTATTCATCTACCAGCCCCCCCTGATAATCTTGATTAGACTGTTCGAAGAGACAATTGCCGGCTCGTTTCGACAGTCATCGAGACATGTCTACACAAGATGCTCATTGAACGAGATGTCAAGGGGGCAGAGGAGTATAACATGGCATTTCGTATCGCTTGCTGATGCTAATTATAAATTTAGCTACACAAAACGAATGATCTCGGATTTGCTACAGAACAAGATTGACATGTCTCAACTCGTGATCACCAAGGCACTTGCCAAGGCAGACTATGCAGCAAAGCAAGCCCATGTGGAACTTGCAGAACGAATGCGCCAGCGTGATGCTGGTTCCGCCCCTGCTCTTGGCGATCGCGTTGCATATGTCATTGTCAAGGGTATTAAAGGTACATCCCCAACCTTTTGCGACATTCTGAAATCATAAGTTCCTTCATCTCCGTAGGTGCTGCTGCTTATGAAAAATCTGAAGACCCACTTTATGTGCTTGAGAACAACATCCCCATCGACACCAGGTACTACCTTGAGAATCAACTCTCAAAGCCTCTTATGAGGATCTTTGAACCTATTCTCGGCGAGAAGGCAAACACTCTGCGTACGCATCAGATTCTTGCATCGTATTTATAGTCCTTGACACATCTTAGTATCTGGTGATCACACTCGCTCGATTGCGGTTGCAACTCCCACCGTCGGAGGACTCATGAAGTTCGCCGTCAAAACAGTTACTTGCCTTGGATGTAAGACGGCTCTACGACCGAACAACAGTGTACCCAGTTAGTACATGTTTGTTCATTCAAGGTTTTTACATCTCACAGGCAAGTTGAGACGGTGCTGTTTGTAACAATTGTCGACCAAGGATCCATGAGCTTTATGAGAAACAAGTGTGCACCACCTCACAAATGCAAGTCCGGTTCTCAAGACTGTGGACCCAATGCCAGCGATGTCAGGGATCGTTACACCAAGTACCAATTCCATCTTCGAATATTTCCTGCCACGTTGATTTATTCCCTGCTCCAGGATGTTTTGTGTACGAGCAAAGATTGTCCGATCTTTTACATGAGGAAGAAAGCTCAAAAAGATGTCGAGGACACATCTGCAGTCCTAGAACGATTTGACGAAGAGCTTTGGTGACACAATACGCGCATTACTTATGATTTGCCTACACACGAGCGTTTTGTGATCCTGGTTTACGTTCATGTTGTCTTTGTTTATCAATGATAGTACTTGATTTGCAATGCCATACCTGATACCCTCTGATAGCATATACAAGCAATGTCCTGGATCCTGACTAACATCTAGTATTTGGTAGTTCACCATGAAGGCTGGTACAACCTGCATGATTTCAATCTTTGTGAGCAGCTACATGGACTATGTATGCTGTGTGTTTTTTCTGACAGTTTTCACTATGTGATCAAGTATACAGTATTACAAATTGAACATTGCCAGGTACAGCTGCACAACTTAAGAGTATCCTACTTATTCCAAGAACCTTGGGACAGTGATTTCCCCATCACAGCCTGCTTCTCCAGGATTTAAAATACACCTCAGTTAGTTGATGAAACAATCATTTACTAGTCTTGCTAGGTGAGCAGCTATTAGAGACAAGGAGCCAAGACCAAGAGTGGGGAAACTCAAGAGGACAAGACTGGGTCCTCTATGAGCTGGGAGTGTCCCTTATATATCTTTCTAATGTTTACATTTGTGTAAACTAAATCTAATGATATCCTATGTCTACCTGAGTCAGAATGAGTCATATCTAGTCATATGTACATAAAGCAAAACATGAGTTAAGCATGAGGAGACATGAGGACAATAGTGTGAGAGCAGACCATATGGACAGGAGCCATGAAGATCAACATTATGTGTCAAACATGTGTTAGGAGAGTTGTATGGTACATGAACAGAGTCTATGTGAATTGCTATGAGTCACTATGAGTCTATGTGGGTCTAGACTGGCCTATGGAGCATTGAGGATGATTGGACTTGCTAAGTGGGCAAAATCTGAATAAATTCATAAAGTGGTTGGATGAGGC
>JBBPLV010000649.1:0-15784 GCA_038089975.1 Boletellus ananiceps | reverse complement strand
GGGGAGACGCAGCATCAGTAAAGAGATGATGCTGTAGGAGGGCTATGTGTCCGAGGATAGAAGGTGGGGCATACTAAATGTAGTAATTCAAGAGTCCCTATCCGGCAGCGGATACAAAGGGAATGCCAGGAAGGTCGCGTCGTCTAGGAAAGAAGGAAGAGTAGTCGGACAGAACAAAGAAGAGTGGTAGCGCAAACGGTAGACCGCGTCAGGTGTTGTAACACTAGCTACCCAATAGATGCTTATCTTTTCTTTACTCATTGATAGTATTGTGCAACTAGTAAGCAAGAGGAGACATGGCATAGCCACATAGGAGTATCTAGGCACTAACCAGTCCTTGGTGCAACCCACCACAGCCACTGTTGTACTTGTAAAGAAGGAGGAATCATCCTTGCCCTTGCTAGTCCCTCTCTGCCTATCAGAGCACAGAGACACCACCACCATCAAGAAGCAAGACATTGCTTCAGAGTTAGAGAGAGTACTTGGAGGTACTTTGGACTTATCTAGTTACCATACTAGATCACTGCCACCTACATTCTTGCCACCTTGCCACTTATCCAGATCACTGGACTACAATCCAGTTACTCTGCTCTGCTCTCCCACTGTGTTACAGGAACCCATTGACTGGAAACCTGTCCACTGCTACCTTGCACCACCCAGTCTCCACACTGCCTCATCTAGTACACTTGTACCTGGTGAAGACAAGAGTGTGTGTGACCTACTCATCAGAAGCAAGGTCAACACTATTATTAGAGAGGGAATTGAACTTGGACACCAGCAACAGGCTGAATGTGAGAGGAGAGATGCCCTTTGGTGAAGGGTTGAACAGGCTTGTGATCATATGAACAAGAGACTTTGCCATCTTGAGAGAATTCTCCCTATATGCTTTAATCCTTATCATTGCTGTTGGTCTAGGGACCCCACTGTCATACCTGGTGGCCTTTTCTTTACTAGCACTCAATGACCAAGGACAGCACTTAGGGTACCTCATCATTACTCTCTCAATTGAGTCCTATGAATATAGAAATCCACTTGTACATTGGGCTGATCCTATTAAACAGTCGAGTCTGGACTCTGACACCACCACCTCTGCAGGAGTACAAAGCAGACAAGTCATCTCTTCATTTGATTGATTAGCTATGGATATTATAAACAGACACAAGTGATTATCTAAAGAAGAGAAGTTTAGGTTTCAACACCACATGAACCTAAACCTTTGTCAAAACCAATATCTGAAGAAGTCTGTTTATGGCTGCCTTCTAAAGAAGAGTTGTAAGCTGAAACAAGAACAGCAAAAGAAGTCTAATCCACCCCACAAATCCAAGTAACAGCTTTATGCTCATTGCATTCCTAGTCCTACTCTTTGTTATATTCATGCACTACTAGCACTTGCTTGCAGCATGCTTATTGCCTATCAGACTTGGTGCATCTATAGACCCTATCCTTCACCTATCCCACCTCTTTTCTTTATCTGAATCCAGTTCTACACACATGGAATTGAGTTCCTAATCAGAGATAGTTCAGAGCTCATGAATATTGTACTGGAAACACTGCCACATCCAGAAGAGCCAGTAATCCCTCACATAGCTGAGGAACCCGAAGGGATTGTGCCCCCTAACCCCATAGAACCCATTATAGACAATTGGGACCAGAACAATGCTTGGGACAATCAGTCTGAACCTAGTTATTTCACTTCACCCAGAGTTATAGCACAACCAGGAGAGACATATGGAGAGGATCAGATTCTTTGGCAACCAGATCTGAACCAAGATTAGGATGAGACCCCACTGGCATTGTTACCCAGGGAGTTAGAACAGGATCTTGAGGATCTTGCTTTTACCAGTCTAGAACCCATTCCTGAGGTTCACCATGAAACTTGGTCAGCTTGGACTATACAGAATATCCCACATCCACAACTCCAAGAGTTGGTGTATCTAGTTTACAGGCATGATTATCACAAAGCCTGCAGAACCACTGCCTCCAGAGGATGCTTTTTCATTACCAAGAATCTTTCAGAGATTAACCAAGAGGAATGAGAGAACTATCAGTGGTGAGGTATTGTTGACTCACTATCCTGCACAGTTCTTTTTGAAGCAACAGAAGTCAAAGGACTACCTAGTTGGTCACAAGCCATAACTAGGGAACAAGCATGGGAATCCTTACAGGAAGCTCAGAGAAGTGACTTGTTCATTGATTCTGGCTTATCTGAAATCAATCCAAGCCTATTCTGTTGATTGGAAATAGTAGTGATTGACACCTTCTTTCTTCCTTCCATTATATTATCTCACTACATTGAAACCTTTTGATCAGCAAGCAGCACTCCAAGAGTTGCTATCTAGACAAGGCAATTGGCCTGGTGTTATTGCTTATCTCATTGATTTGTTCACTGCCATAAACAATTGGGCAAATACTACTGATGCAGACTTGACTAGAGTAAAAGTTGCTTTGGTTCAAGCAGGGAATGAAGTACAAGCACTCAATAGAGCAGTAACTGCTGTACCTAGTACATCAAGTACTTCAGGCACCAAATCATCATCCAAGAAGGTTGAAGTATTCCAAGATCCAGGGATCTTCAAAGGAGAACTCACTAAGTTTGATGATTGGTGGCTCAAGATGAGAACTTGGTTACAGATTAATGCAGACACAATCAAACCTAACTTGTTTGATGCTGTTGTTGCAGTCCTATCCAGAATGACAGGACAATGTGCAGGAACTTTTGCTACTGCTAGGTTAGAGAAAGGACAGGCCTATACATGGACTACACTTGTGAAAGACATTGAGCAACATTTCCACCCCACAGTCAAAGTGGATATTGTTCTCAAAAAGCTAAGGAACCTGAAGTATGCTCTAGGAAAGATGCTTGTTGATGACCTTGTTGATCAGTTCAGACAACTGTTCAAGCAAACAGGCATTGGAGAAACTCATGCTTGCAATATCTTAGATGCAAATATCTCCTCAGAGATCAGAGACCATTGTATCAAAGAAAAGAAGAGATCCAGAGACAATGTTGAATCCTACCTTCTTGCTGTGCAAGATTATGGTAGACCCCTTGAATTGATTCGCTATACAAAGAATCCTTCTAGTTCCACATGGAATAAGGATTACCAGAACCAACAGAGTCATAGATGATCTCATCACAGTTTCCACAATCCAAATGCCATGGATGTCAATGCCTTGCATCAAGGATCAAAATCCAAGCACTTCCAGGGTTGCTACAACTGTGGAGGGATTGGTCACTTTGGTAAAGATTGTAAGAAACCATCCACAATGTATAAAGAATGTGGTTGGTCCAGAGGCAATCATAAGCCTTGATGCTCGAAAGCTAGGAAAATTCAAGCTACCACTGAAGAATCAGGATCAGATTGAGAGATCAATTCAGAAAGATCCTAAGGGAAAAGGAAGAGCCAATTGAATGATCTGGGTGTTCAGTTTGGTAAAACCTCTACTCCTAAGTTAGCTGTAGTTTCAACAACATCTAGTTCTTCAACTCCTATTCAACAGTCAATGGAGTCTTCAATTGATCTGAAGCTTGGTTGAGACTACACACCAATGCTTAATTCCATTTCTAGTCTAGGAATCCCAGAACATGCAAGAGTTCACTCTTTGCAACCTCATGATATCTTGTTATCTGTCGCCATATCTTTGATCCAGCATAGAAATCAAAGTTACCCTTGTAAAGCTCTCCTTGATAGTGGAGCCAATACAGTATTCATTGATCAAACTTTTGCTCACAAAGCAAAGTCACCCTTGACACCATTGGCAAATCCTATTCTGGTGTACAATGTAGATGGTACTTGAAATTCAGCAGGAGAAATTACTCATTGTGCAGAACTTGTTATTGACTACCAGGGACACAGAGAAAGAGTCAAAGCTAAAGTCACAGATCTAGGAAAGAATCAAGTTATACTGGGATTCACTTGGCTAAAGCAACATAACCCTGACATTGATTGGAACAAAGGCACAGTGAAAATGACTTACTGTTCATGGACTTGTTGTTACGTGAACTGCATACAATCTCCTAAGTCCAATCGAAGGTCCTATGTTCTGCTAGGTAACACTCAGACAGTGTCCACTCAATAGTAGGACAGAGACTATTAGAGGTCAGGGACTCACGGATGGCCAGAGACTGCATGTAGAATTGCGCAGAACTAGCTAGGGAACAAGTATTGTACAGGGCACAGTTAATTACCTAGGTAGAGCTGTACTTTGCTAGTTGTAGTAATTCCTGCTATAGTAATGAAGAGATGCCTAGTATGGAAATGGGGGATATGCAGCATCAACAATGAGATAATGCTATGGGAGTGCTATGTGTCCAAGAGTAGAAGGTGGGGCATACCAAATGTAGTAACTCAAGAGTTCCTATCTGGTAGTGGATACAAAGGGAATACTGGGTAGGTTGTATCATCTAAGTAAGAAGGGAAAGTAGTCAGGCTGAACAAAGAAGAGTGATACCACAAACCATAGACCACATCAGATATTGTAACATCACCCCCTTTATACATCTGAGACACCAGATCAGACCCTTCCAGATTGGTCAACTCCGAGAGTATCTGTCTCAGAGAGGTCACCAGGTTCATCCCCATCCAGGGTCCTTGTGCAATTCAGTGCACCATGGCCTCGAAGTCTGCAACGTCAGCACTCCTGTTTAGGACAAGCATATTGGGGGTGACCTGGTGAGGGGAGGAAGCAGTAAGGGCACAGGTAGTGGGGGCAAGCTGTTTGATAGTACGCACGCAATCCACATTGATGGCAACTTGCTGATCAATCAGATCCTCAGGGAGAGGGAGAGGTTGGGCTAGGAGATCGGAGTTCTCCATCCATGATATTGTGTCCTCCCAGTCAAGCCAAAGAGCGAACTTGCTGACCAAGTCATTGTCAACATGGGGCAGGAGGAGGGATGGGGATTGCAGGTGAGGGAGAGGAGTGAGGTGGAGTGACTGGAGGTTCAGGGGGAATGAAAGGGGGAATGGGCATTGGTGGTTGGATGGTTGCAAAGTTAATGGCTGGGATAGGGGGACGTTGTACCAAAGTTCCTGCTGAGCTGTCTCCAGAGTCATTGTACTCTTCCACTGAATACCTTCGTGGGATGACGGGGGCATTAGCTATGTAATTCGTCTGCTCTTTCATGGTGAAGGAGAGCACTTGTTGTTGGAGGAATGGGAGGTAGACATTGCGAGGGAGCAGGGGAATCAAGTCCAATAAGCCGGCTTCAACAAGTAGCTCAAAGATGGTTCTGCAAGCTTGTTCAAGGTTGGTGAGGGCGACTGTGGGGTTGAAATTGTGGGGAACCCCTAGTTCTGTAGCGGTGCAGAAGATAGCAATGGTATCGACAGTCTGTTGGTGGGTAAATAAATTTGAAGCAGTAAAGGAAGATAAGGAGAAAGGTTAAAAAGGGAGAGATGTTCCAGGGCAAGTATGAAGGCATGATCATCCAGCAGATTGAAAACAAATGTGATCTGGTGGAAGTCAGTGAATTGGTCGAAGTGAAGAGGGGGGTTGTTGTTGAAAGTTAGGGGGCAAGAAAGGGCAGTCATATAGTATTTCCAAAATACCTGGAATATTCATCGGGCATGGGTTTGGGCAAGAAACGAAGAAATGATATAAGTAGGTATTACCAGCCCAATGTGTTTCCTCCCCACTGCCCGGCTCCATTGCTATCAGTTGGGAGTGTCACTGCGAGATGCAGAGACCAACCTGGTTCTGGTTGCGCTGGTGGCTGTTGGTCCTGGGTGGGCTTGTCTGCCCAAGCAACCAGAGGAGGGGGATGATGGTGGCAAGTGGAGCTAATGTGTACTGGATGTCTATCTGATGGTTGAGAATGCACCAATGGGTATCCCAAAGGCACAGTAAGAGGAGAGAAAAGGGAAGGAAAATGAAAGCAAAGTAAATCGCAAGAAGGTTGAAGGTGGGGGCCAAGAGGGAAGGTATATCATAAGCTATTTATGAGGAAGGAAGTGCTACTATCTCTTTCTTTGTTGTCTGGTTGGGGGGAAGTCGTTGGGTCAGGAGGCCTTATATTCCATTAGTAGTGCATGAGAATTTCCTAGATTGCATTCTGGTTCCCAGGTGTTTTCAGCAGAGGAGTATCCTTTCCAGGCGACTAGATACTGCCTTCATGCTGCAGAGCCCCTGTGGCCTAAGATCCACGCCACTTCATATTGTTCCTCCCCATCAATTTGATCCGGAGGTGGATTCAGGAAGTTGGGGCCATGCTCTGCAGTTTCGTGGTAAGGGGTTGGGAGAGATGTATGGAAGACAGGGTGAATCTTCCAGGTTGGAGGTAGTCATAGTTGGTAGACGACTGGGGAGATGACCTTTTCAATTTCAAAAGGACCTTCTTGTCGGGGGGTGAGCTTTCAGGAAGGGTAGTGAAGCTTCAAATTTTTGTTATTGAGCCAGATGCGATCTCCTATTTTCCATGGCTTGTAAGGAGTGCGAACGTGTTCCTGCATTTTCTGCTGCACCACATGATGGGCCTGCTATGCCTTGTCCCTAGCTTTGGACAAAAGGATGAGTCTCTGTTCGAGAGCGGGGATGAAGGTTTTTCTGATGGCAGGATATGATCAGGGTTCATATCCTAGCATGAGAGAAAAGGGGGACTGTTTAGTCACTGAGTAGGCTGTGGAATTGTGTGCAAATTCAGCCATGGGGAGGAGGTCGGTCCAGAGAGATACGTTCCCTTGGCAGAAGATATGCAGATAGGTTTCTAACTCTTGGTTGACCCATTCTGTTTCCTTGTCGGTTTGTGGATGATATGCAGTAGAGAGCACAAGGTCGTATTCTAGTAGGCGGGAGAGTTCTCTGGCAAATGCTGAGGCAAATTAGGGTCCTCTGTCTGAGATACATTGTTCATGTAGGCCAAATCTAGGGAAAACATGCTGGAAAAAGAGGTTTGCTATTCCTTTTGCATCGATGTCCTTAGAACAGGGGCAGAAAATCACCCCCTTTGTAAGGCTGTGGTCGACCATGACCATGATGGAGTCAAAACCATGGGATAGGGGCAGGTTGGTAATGAGATCAACAGAGACAGACTGGAAAGGATGGGTGGCAGTGCTCAGAATTGGCTGAGCTGGCGGCACAGTCAGATGAGTGACAACCTTATTGGCCTGACAGGTGGTGCAGCCGAGAAAATACTTTCACATGAACATGGAAAGACCCGGCCACCAATAGTCGTGCTGCAACAGGTGTAACATGCAGAAAAACCTGGGGTGCCCCACAGCAGGGGCAATGTGGAGCTCATGAACCAAAGTGCAGCAGGCGTCCTCCAGGACGTACAAGCATCCCTTAAAGTAGAGTTTGCCACCATCAAAATGCCAGTTGGAGTGCAAGGTGTGGGGCAGGAGGGAGGAACCCTGATGCAGGGCATTAAGCGCATCAGAGACGAAGGAGTCCATGGCAGTGGAACAAGAGATCTTATCAACAAGGGCAACATCCAGAAGGTGGACAAAATGCTCTGTGGAGAAGAGGGTGACACCATGGTTGTCATTGAGGGTGGAGACATCCAGCAGGTGAGAGAGCGCGTCAGCAGGACCCAGCTGAGCACTGGGGACATGGGAGAATCACAGATTGAAATCCTGGAGGAACAACATCCAGTAGGCCTGGTGCCACGACAGCTTGTGAGGCTGCTTGAAGTAGGCCAGGTTCTTATGGTCGGTCAGGACAGTGACAAGGTGTGAGGTACCAGTCAAGTACTGCTTCCACTCCTCAAGCATGTGGATCACAGTGAGCAACTCGCAATCATAAATGTCATAGTTCTGCTCCTCCGGGGAGAAGGTCTTGGACAGGTAAGCACACAGGTGCAGATCACCATTACCATCCTTCTACATAAGAATGGCACTGGAGGTGACGAGGGAGGCATCTGTCATAACCCAGAAGGGAGATTCAGTATGAGGGAGGCGGAGAACGGGACATGCAAGGAACACCTTTTGGAGCGAGTGGAAGGCTGCCTTGCAAGCAGGGGTCCAATCCCAGGTGGTGTTACAACATCTGACGCGGTCTACGGTTTGTGCTACCACTCTTCTTTGTTTAACCCGACTATTCTGCCTTCCTTCCTAGACAACGCAACCTTTCCGGTATTCCCCTTGTATCTGCTACCAGAAAGGGACTCTTGAGTTACTACATTTGGTATGCCCCACTTTCTACTCTCAGACACATAGCCCTCCCACATTATCATCTCGTTATTGATGCTGCGTCTCCCCACGCTCCATACTAGGTACCTCTTCATTACTATACCTAGAATTACTACATTAGCAAAGTACAGCTCTACCTAGGTATTTAAACTATGCCCTGTATGATACTTGTTCTCTAGCTAGTTCTGTGCAATACCACGTGCAGTCTCTGGCCATCCACGAGTCCGACCTTCGGATAGCGAGCTTCCGACTTCAACTAGTCTTCGTCCTACTATTGAGTGGACGCTGTCCAAGTGTTACCTAGCTGGAACATAGGACCCAGAATACGAACGAGACTCAGCATAGTGTAACTTGCCCCGAGGTTGCATGCCAGGCGTAACAGGTGGCACCTTTCTTTGTCAGGTCATGTAGCAGACGGGTGATAGAGGAGAAATTAGGGATGAACTTCTGATAGAAGTTACAGAACCCTATAAATGACTGGATGGCCTTAACGGAACATGGCAGGTGCCAGTCATGAATGGCAGTCAGCTTGGTGGGATCCAAGGTAACAGCTCTTGGGCAAATAATCATACCCAGATACTCTACTTCGGAGATGTTGAAGAAACATTTGGACAACTTAAGGAACAGATGGTGGTCCTTCATATACTGTAGGACACGAAGCATTCATTGATGATGTAGCTGGGGATCGCCAGCTGTGTGAATAATCAGGTCATCCATGTAGATCAGAAGCCAGCCTTCTGAGATCATGTTGCAAAAGATATCATCTATGAGGGCTTGGAAGGTGGGAGGGGAGTTGCATAGGCCAAAAAACATGACCATTGGTTCATATAGTCCAAATGGGGTGATGAACGCTGCCTTCCAAGTGTCTGAGGCTTTAATTCAAACATTGTTATACCCTCATCAAATGTCCATTTTAGTGAACAGGAAGGAGTGTTCATATAGTCTGAATGGGGTGATGAACACTGCCTTCCAAGTGTCCGAGGCTTTAATTCGAACATTGTTATACCCTCATCGAACATCCATTTTAGTGAACAGGAAGGAGTCTTTCAGCTGGTTGATGAGGTTGGAGATGAGTGGGAGAGGATAGGCATTTTTGACTGTGTGTTGATTCAGATACCTGTAATCCTGGCAAGGTTGTAGTCCACCATCCTTCTTTTGAATGAAGAAGAAAGGGGATGCTTGAGGGGATTTGGAAGGTTTAATTTTGTCAGATTTCAGATGTTCATCAATGAAAGCTTTACAGGTGGCTAGCTTGGCTGGATTCAAGGGGTAGGCTTTGGCTACCTTCGGCATAAAATCCAGGGTGAGGTCAATGGTGTGGTCATAAGGTCAAGAGGGGGGTAGCTCTCTGTCCTTTGGTTCCTTGAACACACTCGGGAATGCTGCATATTCCGATGGAAGTGAGACATCTGTTTTGATGGACTTCTGAGCTAATTCAGTAGAGATGGTGAGTTTAGCCAAGATCGTGGGTTCAGGGGAAATCCCCAAATATCAAAGGAGGTATTGCTGGTGAATGGGATCTGTTTTACTTTTTGGAGATGGGAGGTCATCAATTTTGATATTCCCCTTTGCCCAATCAATTATTGGATTGACATCTCGAAGCCAATTGATGCCCAATATGACTTTCTCAGTTCCACAGTCAATGATGAGGAATTTTCTTCGTTCAGTGTAGGACTCAAGGGTGACCTGTAGGATGACATAACTCCAAATGATCCCATTTTTGTTTTCGGAGCCATCCACATTATGAGTGCAGATTGGTTGCGGGAGTCAACATGTTTTCCATCCTTTGAGTCAAACGAGGTACTTATTGATGAAGCATCTGGTTGCTCCATTGTCCACCAGTGCAGAGATTTCAATGCTTTGAGTCGCATCAGATTCATATAGGCAAATGGGGATTTTGATTGCTCTAGATTGAAGGCCTAATACAAATACAGGTATAATGAAAGGGGAGGTGAAGACGTTGTTACTTTCCTTCCATCTAAAAATCCTGGGATGTATCGAGTACTCGTATGTCCTGGTCTTCGGTGGTGCAGGTACAAAGGATGTGAAGTAATTCCTCTCTGGGCAGATTGGAATTTTGGATAAACTCCCCAAGAGTATCTTCTTTCATTTCAACAGTTTTTACTGCATGGGGTCTGGTTGGAAATTGGGAAGTTTGGGGTTCTCCATGAGGATGGTTGGTGGTGCAGCAACCCACTTGATGACAAATGAAGCACTTGTTGTTCTTCATGTATTCTGTGTATTTGATAGGTGTGAGGCAGATGACATCAACATCCATGGCATTCAGATCCCAATGGTTATGGGAGCCTCCAGAGGTAGGAAGAGGTATATAGTTCTTCCACTCTCTGATTTTTCTAAGGTGTCATATGTTTTCATCAAACACATGGGCCTTCTTAATCCAATTCTTCCATTTTGTTGGCTGGGGGTTCAATGTGGCCATCATATTGGCCAGTCGTTCATTGACTCCTCGTTGAAGAATGTCAATTAGGATCTCGTCATGTCCTGTTTCCAGTTTACTCCTCATTATCTTCAGCTCGAAGGTAGTGACATATGTATCAAAATTACCCCTTTGGAGTCTTCCAGGTAGTGTTCTTTCACTCTCATCTTTGAAATCATTCTGCTTTAACTTGTATAACTTGTTCCAGGCCCTTTCCTATTGTCCAGTGGGGATGAAGGAATCCTGGAATGCCTCATGGAATTGAGCAAAGGTGCTATCAGTGACTTTCAGATACCAGGTTTCTGTGAATGCTGCAGCTCTCCCTTTGGTCATCTTGTTGAGGCAGGTCAAGATGAGAAGTGCGTTGTTGTCATAAATGTCTTGATTGATGGTAAAGAATGTAGTCATTGCCAGCATCCATCTAGTCACATCAGTGGAGTTTCCATTGAAGTCTCCGGGCAAGGCCACCTGGAGTTCTCTTTTCCTGTCGTGTCGAGTTGGGTCTGCCATAGGTACATCCTCGTGTTCCTCTGTGGTATCAGTGATAAGTACTACTAGAGAAAGGGCTAGAGCCGGTGTGGTAGATGGGGCTAAAGAGGCATGTTCAAAGACTGTCTCTGGAGTAACCAATCATCTCCTCCTTCATTCTCAGAATAGGAGACTAGGGGGAGGTGGCCTGGGTGTGTTTGAAGGACCAGCAATTCATCTGGTGGGAACAGGAGAGTTGGTCTGGTAGGGGTTTTCAAAGGGTCTGGGCTCTGTGGGGGTGATGCCAGGGGTTGGCTTGTCTTTGAAGAATACCTCTTCATATTCTGTCCCTTCCTCAGACTCTGGAGAAGATTTTTGCCCTTCCAGGGATCAGTATGATGTGTTGTTGAAGTGCTCGCCCTACTTCTAGATAGCAGGGGCAGAAGAAGAGCTAGTTCTTTTGTTACACAAACTGCGTACAACCTCCTAAGTCCAATTGAAGGTCCTATGTTCTGCTAGGTAACACTCGGACAGCATCCACTCAATAGTAGGACAGAGACTATTAGAGGTTGGGGACTCACTATCCTTGTGAAGGACTCGTGGATGGCCAGAGACTGCACGTAGAATTGCACAGAACTAGCTAGGGAACAAGTATTGTACAGGGCACAGTTAATTACCTAGGTAGAGCTGTACTTTGCTAGTTGTAATTATTCCCACTATAGTAATGAAGAGATGCCTAGTATGGAAATGGGGGATATGCAGCATCAATAATGAGATGATGCTGTGGGAGGGCTATGCATCCAAGAGTAGAAGGTGGGGCATACCAAATGTAGTAACTCAATAGTCCCTATCTGGTAGTGGATACAAAGGGAATACTAGGTAGGTTGCATTGTCTAAGTAAGAAGGGAAAGTAGTCAGGCTGAACAAAGAAGAGTGATACTGCAAACCATAGACCACATCAGATGTTGTAACCCTTGTCATGTCTTGAAAAGATTAGATTCTTTTGCAAGACAGATTCAAGCTAAAGAGCAGGATTCTCTTCTACAGTATCAGATCTTTGTAGGACAAGCAGTAGATCAGAAATTGAAGAATCTCATGGATGCAAAGAAGACAGCAGAAGAATCAGTATCTAAACCATACCATGACTTCATTTCTGTTTTCAAAGAGAAAGAATCAGAGCAAATGCCAACATGCAAAACTTGGGATCATGCTATTGATCTTAAGGAAAGTTTCACTCCTAAGAAAGGATGCTTGTTTCTCCTTTCACCAGATGAACAACAGGAAGTATCATCCTGGCTTGATGATCAATTGTGCAAAGGTTATATCCAACCCTCTAAGTTGCCTCAGACATCTCCAGTATTCTTTGTACCAAAGAAAGATGGTCAGAAGTGCATGGTACAGGATTATCATTACTTGAATGAACATGCAGTTCGCAACAATTACCCATTGCCTTTGATCTCTCAGCTTGTTGACAAGTTGAAAGATGCAAAGATGTTTACTATCCTAGATTTGCAATGGGGATACAATAACATTCGTATCAAAGAAGAAGACAAATGGAAAGCTGTTTTTGTGACTCACAAAGGATCATATGAACCCCTAGTCATGTTCTTTGGCCTCTGCAAGTCACCAGCAACATTCCAGACTGTTATGATTTCCTTCCTTTATCTGCATATCTTTCTCTTGTCTTGTCTTTGTCCCTCTTGTTCTCACATCCCAGGCCTCTTCATTTATACTCATATTCATGTGCTGTTACTATGGAACATTCTCGAAGTATCCATAGTTCCTTTGTAGTCATCATGCTTACTCTTTTGTCCAATTCAACTCAGACTTCCACTTATAGCTTTCTCTTTGTTCTTTCCTGTTCGTAGTACATGGTCTATGCACGGTTATCCACTCTATATAAACCTTAGCTACAGATCATGTACTCTATTCTTGATCTGCACAATTCAGCATAACCTTGAGTCCTCCTCAGTCTGAGTCCCCTTCCTTGGGTCCTCATCCTTCATCTCTAGTCTGGTCTAGTGACCATATAGTCTCTTATTCCCTTTGGGCTGAGTCATACCTCTTCATGAGTGTCCTGCCCGTCAGTCAGTCCTAGTCATGCCCCTCAAGGTATGCCCTGCATAACAAAAGATCAAGAATCTCTCTTTGTCCCTCCTATTTAGGAGAAGGACACCCCAGTCATCATGTCTTATTCCATTAGACCCCCAGAATCCTCAGACAAGGATATCCCCAGTCAAGAGTCTTCCCACTGCTTTGTCCCAGTACCCCCAGCTCTCACTCCACAGTATCATTGTCATCATGTCTTTGCCTCCTCCTCTAGTAACTACACCCCTGTCCCATCACAAGCACCAGTCACTCCCCAGTCCCCAGCACCAGCACCCCCAGCCATTCCTCAGTGCTCAGCCCCAGCACTCCCAGTCACCCCTCAGCCCCCAGCCCTAGCACCCCCAGTCATCCCAACACCAGCCCCTGCCATGTCTGAGCTCAAAGCCATCCTCCTTGCCGACTTCT
This sequence comes from Boletellus ananiceps, assembly GCA_038089975.1. Classification (NCBI taxonomy): domain Eukaryota; kingdom Fungi; phylum Basidiomycota; class Agaricomycetes; order Boletales; family Boletaceae; genus Boletellus; species Boletellus ananiceps. Next base: position 2,236 of record JBBPLV010000649.1, on the reverse strand, counting down.
CTGGTGAGCCAGCCGATGCAGTTTGCTGGATCAAGGCCATGAAGGCCTACTTCACAATCAATGCCACCTTGTACACCACTGACAACCACAAAATTATAATGACCCTCAACAAGATGAGTAAGAGACGAGGAGTCTCTTTCTCTAAAATGTGGTATGACCAAATGGCTGATGTCACCGTTGCCAATACTGGGAAAACTTTTGACAAATTTGTAACCAACTTTGAGTCCACCTTCTACCCCTTTGAAACCAAAGCCACTGCTTGTCTGGAGCTATCCAAGCTCATCTAGAAGTCCTTCAAATGTCCCAATGGAGAGTCAGATGATGGATTCCAAAAGTACATCACTGATTTCCAGAACCTTGCTGCCAAAGCAGGGATCACTGACCAAGTCATCCTCATTGATCAATTCTTGCTTGGACTGGACCAACAAATCACCATCATGATCCTCTCTATGACAACGGTCTCCACTACCATCACTGATTGGCTTGAAAAGGTGAAGACATTTCATACTCAGAAAGCTTGCATTGCTGCCCTCAAAAAGGGACATAGAACCCCCTCAACCTTCTCTACCCACTCCACTGCTCCTGACCCTAATGCCATGGACCTCAATGCAATTTGCATCTCAAAACTCACCCCTGACAAATGAGCTCGTTGCTTCCAAGAGGGCCTCTGTCTTCACTGCTGAAAAAAGGGTCATAATGCCCAACAATGTCATACTTTCATCTCACAAGCCCCCCAGACTCGATCTTCCAACAATCCCTTTCATCCACAATGAGTCCAAGCCACTAATATTTCTCCCACCACTTCCGTCACTGTCACTCCCTCTGTCCCAAAACCCCCATCCACTCTAGAAACCTATGTCAATAACCATCACACTGGAGGAAAGGATGAAGGTGAAATCCTTCAGACCTTAAAACTCTGTTTCAACGACACTCTGAAGGAAGAAAGCTCCTTGGGTTTTCTGTAAGGGAAGTCACTCCAACATCTTCTTCCCTAGATATCTCTGCTGTACTTGTAGGACTACCCAATGAAAGAACCATGTGTCTCCCAGTCCAATTGCAAGCAGGATCTCAAAGCGTTGATACCACCACCCTCATTGATAGTGGTGCCACCAGTAGCTTCATTGATATGTCTCTCATCCCCAAACTTCACTCAGCCATTCATCACCTTCCCCAGCCCCTTGTCACCTATAATGTAGATGGAACTCAAAACCATCAAGGGACAATCAAATGGTCCATCACTGCAGACATCATCTTCCTGGACACCTCTGATAAAGTAACCCTTCTTGTCACTTCTCTCAGATCTCCTCACATCATCCTTGGAATGCCCTGGCTCAAGAAAAAGAATCCCTCTATCAACTGGATGGCCAATACTCTTACCCTCCAGGACACTGTGGTACCTCTTCATGAGAGTCCACCCTGGATGGATATCAAGGTAGACCCATATCTCCAACACCTCAGAAAGATAACTCTCTCTATCCAATTTGCCCAGGCCAAGAAACCTATTGAACAAGACATCCCTTCCTGGTGTAGAGAATTCACTGATGTCTTCTCTGAAAAGATGTTCAGTATCCTTCCCCCACATTGTTCCTTTGACCACACTATTGACCTGAAACCGTCCTTTGTCCCCAAGATTGCCAAAGTTTATCCTCTCAACCCTGCAGAACATGAAGTGTGCCAGACATTCATTGAGGAAAATCTGAAAACTGGTCGTATTGTCCCATCTAAGTCCCCCCAAGCCTCACCATTCTTCTTCATACCCAAGAAAGATGGAACCCTCCAACCCTGCCAAGATTATTGCTACCTCAACTCCCACACCATCCACAATGCCTATCCTCTTCCTCTCATCTCTGAACTCATCGATGACATGAAGGACTCTACCCTGTTCACCAAGTTTGATGTCTGTTGGGGATACAATAACATCCACTTACAGGAAGAGGACCAATGGAAAGCTGCATTTATCACTCCTCTAGGGCTTTTCAAGCCAACGGTCATGTTCTTTGGGTTCAATAATGCACCCCCTATGTTCCAAGCATTTATGAACCATATTTTCACTGACATGATTGTGGAATGCTGGCTAAAGATCTATATGGACAACATCAGTATCCACACCAAGGATGACATCCACCTGCACCATGAAAGAATGAAGCAAGTACTCCTCCAACTGCAGGAACACAACCTGTCCCTCAAAATTTCCAAGTGCTCCTTTGATGTTGCCACTATGGAAACTTAGGGTTAA
>JBBPLV010000648.1:0-10643 GCA_038089975.1 Boletellus ananiceps | reverse complement strand
TCTTCTTCCTCTTCCTCTTCTTCAACCGTAGCACCATCGCCACACACTTGAGGCATGATGATATTCAAAAGACTTCCAGTGTGATTTGTCCTTGGCTTGGAGCACACAAGTTCACTGTCAAATGATGGGATCCCCTTCCAAATTGCATCGAGCTCCTTGTAGTGCCGTAAGACATCAAGTACATCCTCTAATAGAGAGATGAGCAATGGAATTATCCAAAACAATATCCTACCAAGGAGATTTTTCGGTGGGTTGTCCATGTCACCATAATCGTCAGGTATGATACCACCACCAGTACTCTTGAATCTTGCACGCTGCTCACGGTATTTCGCTTTGAGTCTAGATTTGATAAGGATAAGTTGGATTAGCAGATGATAGTGGAATAACTAGAATATTTACACTCCTAGACAGTTGATGACGGAGGTCACATATCTTGGAGGGTTCGGTGCATATGATACAGCATGATCAGGATCATCTTCAAAGATATGTTTCGCAATGGCGGAAGAAACAGCTTTCTTGTTTTTTCCTAATGGCTTATCATCCGGTGGAGGCTTGGCAGTCGAAGCAGATGATGAGCGATCATGAAATAGAATATGTCAATCAGCAGAGTGGGTTGTAATCCAAGTGACGAGTAGATCCGTATGCCTTCCTTCCCATACTATAGTTACAATAGGCTTCTTGATCAGGTTGATGGCTGACAGCTGAGACTCCAGTGCAACAAGTTGAGGCACAGTCGCTTGCTTGCCTCCCCTTCCACAGCGCTTCTTGGTAGGTGCCCCATCTCTTGCCAGCAGGGTTTGAGGAGTACTTGGGATGGAGACCTTTGTTGAGGCCGCAGATGCATGACCACCTCTATTAGCCATCAAAGGGGGCAAGTTGGAGAGTGCCCGATGTCTTGCAGAGCGTCGAGGCAGGGAGCAGGACACAGACATTTCTTTCAAACTCAGACGGCAACATCCTGGTGGCAAAGACTCATGGCAGAGACTTTTCAAACTCTCATAATACCTCATAATAGTTGCCTTGAGCGCCACTAGTTTGACAATGGCTTCCAGAAGTATATCACTGATTTCCAGAACCTTGCTGCTAAAGCAGGGATCACCAACCAAGCCACTCTCATTGACCAATTCTCTCTCAGACTGGATCAACAAATCGCTATCATGATCCTCTCCATGACAACAGTCCCTACCACCATCACCAATTGGCTTGAAAAGGCCAAGACATTCCATACTCAGAAAGCTTGCATCACCGCCCTCAAAAAGGGACACAGAACCCCCTCAACCTTCTCCACATGCTCTACTGCTCCCGACCCTAACACCATGGACGTTGACGTGATCCGCATCTCCAAACTCACCCCTGACAAACGGGCCCGCTGCTTCCAAGAAGGCCTCTGCCTTCGCTGTCAAAAGAAAGGCCATAATGCCCAACAGTGTCGAACTTTCACCTCCCAGACCCCCCAGGCCTGATCATCCAATAACCCTTTCCACTCGCAAAGGGTCCAGGTCGCCAGCACCACCACTACCACTCCTACAGCTACAGCCGCTCCCTTGGTTCCGAAACCTTCATCCGCTTTAGAAACCTATATCAACAGCCTTCGTACTGGAGGAAAGGATGAAGGAGAGATCCTTCAGACTCTAAAACTTTGCTTCGATGATGCTCCGAAAGATGATAGCCCCTCAGGTTTTCTGTAAGGGAAGCTGTTCCAACGTCTTCATCCCTAGACATATCTGCTGTACTTGTAGGACTACCCAATGAAAGAACCATACATCTTCCAGTCCAACTACAAGCAGGAACCCAAAGCGTTGACACCACCGCCCTTATTGATAGCGGTGCTACTAGTAATTTCACTGACACATCTCTTATCCCCAAACTTTGCTCTGGCATATGTTGTCTTCCTCAACCCCTCATTGCCTACAACGTGGATGGAACTCAGAATTATCAAGGAACAATCAAGTGGTCCATCTCTGCAACCACCATCTTTCCTGATGCCTCTGGTAACATAACCCTCCTTGTCACCTCTCTCAGATCCCCCTGTATCATCCTTGGAACACCCTGGCTTAAGAAGAAGAACCCTTCTATTAACTGGGTTGCCAATACTCTCACTTTCCAGGACACTGTGGTACCTCTTCGTGAGAGTCCATCCTGGGAAAAGATGAAGGCAGACCCATATCCTCAACATCTCGGAAAGATAACCCTCTCCATCCAACTCACCCAAGCAGAGAAACCAGTTGAACAAAAGATCCCCTCCTGGTGTAGCGAATTTGCTGACGTCTTCTCAGAAAAGATGTTCGGTGTCCTCCCTCCCCATCATCCTTTTGACCACACTATCGACCTAAAACCATCCTTCGTCCCCAAGATCGCAAAGATATATCCTCTCAATCCTGCTGAACATGAAGCATGCCGAACATTCATTGAGGAAAACCTGAAAATGGGTTGGATCATCCCATCCAAGTCTTCCCAAGCCTCACCATTCTTCTTCATACCCAAGAAGGATGGGACCCTACGATCTTGTCAGGATTATCGATATCTCAACTCCCACACTATTTGCAACACCTACCCTCTCCCTCTTATATCCGAGCTCATCGATGACATGAAGGACTCCACCCTGTTCACCAAATTTGATGTATGATGGGGATACAACAACATTCAACTACGCAAAGAGGATCAGTGGAAGGCCGCATTCATCACCCCTCTTGGACTTTTTGAACCAACAGTCATGTTCTTCAGATTCAACAATGCACCTCCTACATTCCAAGCGTTTATGAATCACATCTTTGCTGATATGATTGCAGAGCATTGGTTAAAGATCTACATGGACGACATTGGCATTCACACCATGGACGACATCGACCTACATCACAAATGGACCAAACAAGTACTCCTTCGACTGCGGGAACATAACCTGTCCCTCAAGATCTCTAAATGCTCCTTCGACATCGCCACCATGGAGTACTTGGGCTTGATCATTGGACAGGGACGGATTCAGATGGATCCCACCAAATTATCTGCCATCTGTGACTGGAAACCCCCATCCTCTGTCAAGGGTGTTTGTTTTTTCCTGGGTTTCGCTAATTTCTACCACAAATTCATCCCCAGCTTTTCGGACCTCGTCGCCCCCCTCACCCTCCTCACTTGTAAGGATGAACCCTGGCTTTGGACCGCCCTCCAACAATGTGCCTTTGAAACCCTCAAAAGTCAGTTCTCTTCCTCTCCAGTCCTTGCTTTCCCCGACATCTCTCGTCCCTTCTCCATTATGACTGATGCCTCCCTCCTCGCTGCCAGTGCCATTCTTCTCCAATCCGATGCCAATGAAGATATGCATCCCTGTGCTTATTTCTCTAAAACGTTCAGCCCCGCAGAATGCAACTATGACATCTATGACCGCGAACTGCTCGCGGTTATCCTCGCCCTCCAGGAATGGCGCCAGTATCTTCTCAGCACCTCTCACCCCATCACTGTCCTCACTGACCATAAAAACCTCTCTTACCTGAAGGACCCCCGCAAACTCTCTCATCGTCAAGCTTGTTGGTCTCTCTTCTTGCAAGACTTTGATCTCATCTGGCAGGTTACACCAGGCACTCGTATGGCTCCGGCGGACGCTCTCTCTCGGAAGGATCTCGTGGACACCTCTCTTGATAATGTCTCTTCCCCTATCCTTCCAGATCCCATCGTCATTGCTGCCCTAGATCTTGCCCTTGCCAATACCATTCGTTCTTCCTCATCTTCCAATCCTCTGGTTCTCCGCGCCATTCAGAGTCTCCAGGAGGGTTCCCCACTGTTCTCTCACTCTACTCTCGCTGACTGGTCTTTGGACAACGGTCACCTCTTCTTCCACAATCACATGTATGTTCTCCCTGCCTCTCGCTCTCCCCTCCTCCTTGCTCTCCATGAATCACCCACTACTGGCCACATGGGGTTCTTTCACACCAAGGCTCTTGTCAAACACGACTTCTGGTGGCCGGGTCTTTCTACCTTTGTCAAGAACTTCATCACAGGTTGTGTTACGGTTTCTTTCCTTTATCCACATGTACTCCTCTTATCTTGTCTTCACCCCTCCTGTTCCTGCATCCCAGGACTTTTCCTTTACACCCATATTCATGTTCTTCTCTTGTGGAACGTTCTCAAAGTATCCGTCATTCCACTGGGGTCATAGCACTTACGTTCCAGTCCGATTCAACTCGGACTTTCCAGTTTAGTCTTCCCCTTTGTTCTTTTCCATTTTTAGTACATGGTCTGTGCACGTTTTCCCCACCTATATAAACCGTAGCTACAGCTCATGTACTCTATTCTTGATCTGCGCAATTCAGCGTAACCTTGAGTCACCCTCAGTCTGAATCCCCACTTCCGGGTCTTCATCCTTCGTCTTTAGTCCGGTCTATGACCGTATAGTCCCTAACTTCCCCTCGGGCTGAGTTGTACCTCTTCGTGAGTGTCCTGCCCGTCAGTCAGTCCTAGTCCCACCCCTTGAGGTACACCCTGCGTAACAAAAGATCAAGAATCTCTTTTCGTCCCTCCTATTCAGGAGTAGGACGCCCCAGTCATCACGTCTCGTTTGATCAGACCCCCAGAGTCCTCAGACGAGGATATCCCTAGCCAAGAGTCCTCCCACCGCTTTGTCCCAGTACCCCCAGTCCCCACTCCATTGCATCATCGACGTTGCGTCTTCGCCTCCTCCTCTAGCAACTACGCCCCCATCCTATCACAAGCTCCTCAGCCCCCCCCCCCCCCCCCCCCAGTCGCTCCTCAGCCCCCAGCCCCAGCACCCCCAGTTGCTCCTCAGCCCCCAGCACCCCCAGTCACCCCAATACCCGCCATGTCTGAACTCAAAGCTGCCCTCCCCGCCAACTTCTCTGGCAAACCCACTGATGCGGTTCGTTGGATCAAGGCCATGAAGGCCTACTTCGCAATCAATGCCACCCTCTACAGCACTGACAATCATAAGATCATGACCACCCTCAATAAGATGAGTAAGGGACGAGGAGTCTCCTTCTCTGAGATGTGGTATGATCGCATGGCCGATACCACTGTCAACAACACCGAGAAAACGTTTGAAAAGTTTGTAACCGACTTCGAGTCCACATTCTATCCCTTTGACACCAAAGCCACCACCCGTCTGGAGCCATCTAAGCTCATTCAAAAATCTTTCAAATGACCTGATGGAGAGTCGGATGACAGTTTTCAAAAATACATCACTGATTTCCAGAACCTCGCCGCCAAAGCTGGAATCACCGACCAAGCCACCCTCATCGATCAGTTCTCTCTCGGACTGGATCAACAACTCACCATCATGATCCTCTCCATGACAACCGTCCCCACCACCATCATCGATTGGTTAGAAAAAGCCAAAACATTTCACACTCAGAAAGCTCACATTGCTGCTCTGAAAAGGGGACACAGAACCCCTTCGACCTTCTCCACTCGCTCCACTGCTCCGGACCCCAATGCCATGGACGTCGACGCGATCTGTGTCTCCAAGCTCACCCCTGATGAATGGGCCCGCTGCTTCCGAGAGGGGCTCTGCCTTCGCTGCAGGAAGAAAGGCCATAATGCTCAACAGTGCCGAGCTTTCACGTCTCAAACCCAGACTCGATCATCCAATAACCCTTTCCATTCTCAAAGGGTTCAAGTCACCAACACCACTCCCGTCACTCCCACAGCCGCAGTCACTACTCCCACCCCAAAACCCTTATCGGCCTTAGAAACCTATGTCAACAGCCTTCGTACCGAAGGAAAGGACGAAGGAGAAATCCTCCAGACTTTGAAGCTTTGTTTCGATGACACCCCAAAAGACGTTAGCCCTTTGGGTTTTCTGTAAGGGAAGTCGTTCCAACGTCTTCTTCCCTAGATATCTCTGCTGTACTCGTAGGACTACCCAATGAAAGAACTATGCGCCTCCCAGTCCAACTACAAGCAGGATCCCAAAGCATTGATACCACCGCCCTCATTGACAGTGGTGCCACCAGCAGTTTCATCGATACGTCTCTCGTCCCCAAACTTCGCTCAGCCATCCGTTGTCTTCCCCAACCTCTCGTTGCTTACAACGTAGATAGGACTCAGAACCACCAAGGAACTATCAAATGGTCTATTACTGCTAATGCGGTTTTCCCCGACGCCTCTGATAGGGTAACGCTCCTCGTCACCTCCCTAGGATCTCCCCGTATCATCCTCGGAACCCCCTGGCTCAAGAAGAAGAATCCCTCTATTGATTGGTCTGCCAATACACTCACTCTCCAAGATGCTGTGGTACCTCTTCGTGAGAGTCCGCCTTGGAAGGAGATAAAAACAGACCCATATCCCCAACACCTCAGAAAAATAACCCTCTCTACCCAACTTGCTCAAGCCGAGAAACCCGTTGAACAAGACATCCCCTCCTGGTGTAACGAATTTGCTGATGTCTTCTCAGAGAAGATGTTCAGCATCCTTCCCCCACATCGTCCCTTCGATCATACCATTGACCTCAAACCGTCCTTCATTCCCAAAATCACCAAAATATATCCACTCAATCCTGCCGAACAGGAAGCATGCCAAACGTTCATTGAGGAAAACCTGAAAACTGGTCGCATCATTCCCTCCAAGTCCCCCCAAGCCTCGCCGTTCTTCTTTGTACCCAAGAAGGACGGGACCTTACGGCCCTGTCAGGACTACCGGTATCTCAATTCCCATACCATTCGCAATGCCTACCCTCTCCCTCTCATCTCTGAACTCATCAACGATATGAAAGACTCCACCCTGTTTACCAAATTCGACGTATGATGGGGATATAACAATATTTGACTGTATGAAGAGGATCAGTGGAAAGCCGCGTTCATCACTCCCCTCGGACTCTTCGAACCAACTGTCATGTTCTTTGGATTTAACAATGCACCCCCCACGTTCCAAGCGTTTATGAATCACATCTTCGCCGATATGATCGCAGAGTGCTGGCTAAAGATCTATATGGACGACATCGGTATTCACACCTGGGATGACCTTGATTTACACCACAAATGAACTAAGCGAGTGCTCCTTCGCCTACGGGAACATAACCTGTCCCTCAAAATCTCTAAATGTTCCTTCGATGTCGCTACCATGGAGTATTTGGGACTAATCATCGGACAAGGCCGTATTCAGATGGATCCCACCAAACTATCTGCCATTCGTGATTGGAAACCTCCCTCCTCTGTTAAAGGGATTCGCTCTTTCCTGGGCTTCGCCAATTTCTATCGCAAGTTCATCTCCAGCTTCTCAGACCTCGTTGCCCCTCTCACTCTTCTCACCCGCAAAGACGAGCCCTGGCTGTTACAGTTTTATCCCTTGAGTGGCCTCCTGCTTGTCTCCGTCTCCTTTACCTTGTCCGCTTTGCGCAGATCCCCTACTCACCTTTCCTTCTTATTCTCATGAGTAGTATCCCACTTTACCACGTTTACACATAGGTCATTCGCTCACATTTTCTTCTTCAGTTCCTTCTTCTCCTATGTGTAGTCCATTGACTTCTCTGACAGCTTCTTCGGTGATGCTTACCATCATCACCTCATCCGCTTTACTTCTAGATAGAGTACTGTGTTCACTACACTGTCTCTTACCTAGTTCTCCTTATCCTAGATAGAGTACTAAGCTTACGCACGGTCTCTATTACTATACCCGCTGTCTAGTACTTAGCGCAATTCAGCGTCATCTTGAGTCCTCTCCAGTCTGAATCCCCTCTTCGGGTCTTCTTCCTTAGTCTCTAGTCCGGTCTAAACGACCATATAGTCTCTAGTTCCCTTTGGGCTGAGTCGTACCTCTTCGTGAGTGTCCTGCCCGTTGGTCAGTCCTAGCCTAGCCCCTCGAGGTACGCCCTGCGTAACACTGGCTCTGGACCGCCCTCCAACAGCACGCCTTTGATACCCTCAAAGACCGTTTCTCTTCCTCTCCAGTCCTTACTTTCCCACATGTCTCTCGTCCCTTCTCTATCATGACTGATGCCTCTCTCCTTGCGGCTGGCGCTGTCCTCCTCCAATCCGACACCAATGGTGATGTCCACCCCTGTGCATACTTCTCCAAGACGTTCAGCCCGGCAGAGCACAACTACGACATCTATGATCGTGAACTACTCGCAGTCATCCTGGCCCTCCAGGAATGGCGTCAATACCTCCTTGGCACCTCCCACTCTGTCACTGTCCTCACGGACCACAAGAACCTCTCGTATCTGAAGGACCCTCGGAAGCTCTCTCATCACCAGGCCTGCTGGTCCCTCTTCTTACAGGACTTCGATCTCATTTGGCAGGTCACCCCGGGTACTTGCATGGCCCCTGCGGATGCTCTCTCTTGCAAGGATCTTGTGGATACCTCCCTGGACAATGTTTCCTCCCCTATCCTCCCCGATCCTGTCGTCATTGCTGCCCTGGATCTTGCTCTCGCCAATACCATTCGCTCCTCTTCTGCCTCGGAACCCTTGGTTCTATGTGCCATTCAGAGTCTGCAGGAGGGCTCACCACTCTTCCCTCATTCCACTCTTGCCGACTGGTCTCTGGACAATGGTCATCTCTTCTTTCGACATCGCATGTATGTTCCCCCTGCCTCTCGATCCCCTCTTCTCCTTGCCCTTCATGAGTCCCCCACTATGGGTCACATGGGTTTCTTTCGCACTAAGGCTCTTGTTGAACGTGACTTCTGGTGGCCCGGCCTCTCCACCTTTGTCAAGAACTTCATCACTGGATGCACCCTCTGCCAGCAATCCAAGGTGAACACCCATCCCACTGTCCTGCCTCTCTCCCCAGTCCCTTCCACCACCTCACTACTGTTCTGCCAACTTTCTATGGACCTGATCACAGACCTCCCCATCTCTTCTGGGTTTGACTCCTTACTGGTCGTGGTCGACCACGGGCTTATGAAGGGGGTGATTCTCATTCCTTGCACTAAAACTATCGATGCAGCAGGAGTAGCACAACTCTTTTTCCATCATGTGTTCAAAAGGTTCGGTCTCCATGATTCCATCATCTCTGATCGTGGTCCACAGTTCGTGTCTGCCTTCGCTCGAGAACTTGCCCACCTCCTACACTACGATGTCCACCTTTCCACAGCCTACCACCCTCAGACAGATGGACAAACCGAACGAACCAATCAGGAAGTTGAGACCTATCTCCACCTCTTCTGCGCCAATCAACCACATTCCTGGTCCTCGTTCCTCACCTCCGCTGAGTTCCACCACAATTCCTCCCCCCATTCTTCCACTAAAACCTCCCCATTCTCCCTCATGCTGGGCTACAAGCCTTGAGCATACCCCGTCCTTGGAAAAACTTTCATCCCTGCTCTCTCCTCCCGCCTTAATCTCCTCGAGGAATCACGAAAGGAAGCACTCGCGGCACACGAATCTGCATGTCAGCTGATGGCCCAACACACTTCTCGAAAGTTCTCCCCATGGAAAGTCAGAGATAAGGTGTGGCTCGAAGCGACTAACCTCCGAATTCCTTTCCCATCCCGGAAGCTCACTCCCAAACACCTGGGCCCCTTCGAAATTTCCCAGGTGTTATCTCCCCTCACCTACTGACTGCGCCTTCCATCCACATGGAAAATACACGACATCTTCCACGCTACTCTTCTATCTTCCTTCCGCTCCATGCAAACACATGGTCCATCCTTCTCATCACTGCCTCCTGATGTAATCGAAGGCTAAGAAGAATACGAAGTGGACGGCATTCTCTCACACAAGGGTTCTCCCGGTCGCTACCAGTACCTGACCGCATGGAAAGGTTACTCAGCATCTGAGAATACGTGGGAACCCGAAAGTAATCTCTGTCATGCCAAGTCCATCCTCCTCTCATATAAAAAGACTCATTCTCTCCGATAGTTTTGATGTTGTCCACCCACATTTTCTTCTTCATCACCCTTATCCTTAACCACCTTCTTCCCCTTCTTAAGTATGCCTGCTACATTCTCCGTCCCTTCACCTACATCTTCCTCTTCACTATCGAGTTGGTCCTCTACTCATCCTTTGCGTTCTCAACCTGTACGACCTTGCTTGCTTCCCGCCTCCACAGTCAACTTGCTCTATGCCGCTATTCTCGCCAATCCCACCCTCGTCCACGCTCTCGAAAATGATACTCTATATGAACAGGATGAGGTTACCCAGGAATTAGTGCGCCTTTTTCATGATACCTCTCGTGCCCAAGCCTTTCATTTTCGGGCTGCTCCCTCTGATTTACCCGTCAACTTTGGTCTCCCTCTTCGTCTTCTCATCAACCACATTCCCGATCATATCCTTACCACCCTACACCTTCATGGTTTTCACAGTTACATTACCCGTCTTGACCCCGCTCTTCTTTATTCTACTTTTCGTCGTGTCTTTTCATCCTTGGCCCCCGAGGCCAAAGACTGCTACTATCATTCTCTAGAAGCCCTTGAGGCTCACTCTCGTCCTTTACCCGTTCCTACCCCCCCTTCTCCACCTCCTCTCCTTGCTCGTCTCTCCACTGCACTGTCCACGCCCTCTTCTGGGGATATTCCCTCTGATTCGTCCAGCAAGTACACACTTGACCAATCTGCTCTGGCCTTCAATGAGGCAAACGTCCAACTTATCCATCTCCCCAATGGCTCCCAGGTCCTCTCCTCGGCTGTCCAAACAATCGCTTCTCCCATTCGCCGACGACCCGCCACAGCAGCCACTTGCTGCTTTCACTGCCATCTTT
>JBBPLV010000646.1:0-15854 GCA_038089975.1 Boletellus ananiceps | reverse complement strand
ACGGACCTCGGCACTCGTGGTACATTGATGAACCGCTGATGCAGTGATTGGCGATGAGTCAATGATCACTGTATCCAGTTGGGTTGCAAGGGAGTGATATCAGCATTATCCCATCTGCCAGCCGAGATGTATCTGTTGCCAACGATCTGAACCGCCGTGACTCGGACTGTCCAGTATCGATCATTGGTTAGCTTACAGCTTGTGTATGTGTCTGCTTGACCCTGCAGAGCAGCTCGGAGGCGTTTGTGTCGTTCCCGAGTGCGATCGGCCGGCAGGTTACTGAATGGAACCCGCGTCTTTTAGCACCTCCTAGTAGCCAAGGGGGATGCGTGCAGCCCCGTTGTCCTGCTATCTGGAGTCGCGGTGTGTCCTTGCTCCGAGGTAACGTGCCCTAGCTGACGGACAGAAAATGGCAATCGATTGTGCATCTGATTGTGTCTGTGGTCACACCGACATCCGAGTCGGAGGGTCCTCCGTCCCCGCCCCCACTACTACTTTCAGCACCCGGATTGCATGTCCTCCACACAGAACATTCCACTCCACGGGGCATATCGATCTGCCAGCGAATCCACACTATCGTATGTATCTTAGTGTACGCTTCGGGAGACCCCTAGAATCATGGCACATGCTCCGCACCATATCAAAGCGTCCGTCTAAGTTGTCCCTGGCTCACTTCGTTCCACAGCCCCGGGGGCCCTTCGTGGCGTCATGTCAGAATAAAATAAACAACGAATTGTTAGCCGATATCTGCATATTCAAGGCGGTGGCTCTCCTCTCCTAGACCGCTCACCGTGTACAATCCCGCCGCAGCATTCATGGGCTCGGAATCCGTCTGGATCGAGCGCCGTGTTCCGCATGCGCCCCTGCGGCACGTTCCAGCGAAACCTGCGCCCAAGCCTGCGTTCGTCCCTGTGTCCGTCAATTGGTTCCCCAACAGGCGTTCATCAGCAGACTGGCCGGTGGTCCTGACCACTGGCTACCATCGGCTACCACTGACCGGTTCACTGATAGATTTGCAACTACCAGTGTCACTTCTGCTTCCACACCAGCAAAAACGAGTTCAAACTCCCGCTCGACGAAGCGAAAGACGCTCTCCGTCTCCTCGCCGACGCCGGGATGGAGAAACTCAGCATCAGCGGTGGAGAGCCGTTCCTCCAGCCAGATTACATTGGAGCCGTGTTCAAATACTGCAAAGAGGAGCTTTACCTCAAGTCGTGCTCCGTCGTGACCAACGGATCCAAGGTGACCGAGAAGTGGCTGGACACGTATGGCAAATATCTCGACCTCATCGCCATCTCGTGCGATTCGTTCCACCCGGAGACGAAGCAGGGAAGGGTGGAAAATGGTACCGCTGCCAAGCATATCGATACCGTGTTCAGGGTCGTGCCGTGGTCAAAAGAAAGGGGGCTCAAGGTGAAGATTAACACGGTCGTGACGATGCAAGCGTCCGCGTTCTCTTTTCCATGTCGTGCTCGAAACTGATAAGATTTGGTTAGCAATAATTGGGAAGAGTACATGAATGACCAAATTGAGCAGATCGCCCCAGTCCGCTGGAAGATTTGCCATTGTTTCTCGTTTTCATGGCTCAAGCTAAACTCCGTGGACAGGTCTTCCGAGTACTGCTCCTGGACACGGAGAACACGGGGCCGGATTCCGGCTCTCTTCGTGACGCGCGACCCCTTGTAGTCATAGATGAACAGTACAAAGCCTTTCTCAGTAAACATGCGGGGTAACCATCGCTCGTCCCAGAGGACAATGACACGATGAAGGATTCGTACTTGCTTGTTGACGAAAAGATGCGGTAAGCATGTGCCTAGGTGCAATCCACGGAACGTCAAAATGACGTTCGCAATTTTTCAGTTTCTTAGATTGTCGCGACGGCGGCAAGAAACCGGGTAGGTCTATCCTGGACGTCGGCGTTGAGACAGCACTTCTAGATTCAGGGTTCGACGAAGAGAGCTTCCTGCGTCGTGGCGGGATTTGACTGGACGAGGGTGCCTGAGGCTGAAACTTTGGACTGATGATAGAAAACTGGGATCGTCATCAAATCAAGTGGAGAAAAAGCATGTACGCTGTTGCCTGATGTTAGTAGCCGTTCCCTGAACCCGATTACACGTTGCGCTTTGTAGTCACGCCTCCCCACATATAAAGCACCAGAGGACAGTCGAAAACAAGGCAGGTCCAGCAGCAGGTAGTACCACTGAACTCAGCGGTATGTCCTGCTATTGGACGCACCTTATTCCCAATTTGAATTCCCCTGTCCAAGTTCAACTTCCTGCATTGTTGTCTACAGCAAACGTTGAACGAGAAACATCAACAAGAAAGGACGAGGTGATCTACCTCCTCATTTTCACTGAGTTCAAGTCGACTATCCGGCCTCGCTCACCATCCCTTGCATTCTTTATTTCATCTGACTGGGGACGAGGACCCTGCAACACGGCGTTAGCAAAAGGACCTAGGGAAGAATGCACGCGAAACGAACCATCGTCCAGTATGTACCGACCCGAGAGAACAACGACAATTCCATCCGGTATACTTCCTGCAAAGTCAGTAGACAAGTGCGTCGATCTCTGCTCAGTGTCGTCTTGATGTTCAGTGGCGCCTAAGTGCCCAATGTGGTCTTGTAGCGTGGCAGCTGATGACGGTTGGGGTCGAGCACATCGCATGTCGCGCAGTTCAAATCACACAACAGTCGTCTTTGAAGTCCATCGCATTTGCTGAGGCGGTCGCCGGGCGGGAAACAAAAACAGTCAGGCGTCGGCCATCGGGAGTATAGCAACTCGCGGCTAGTTCGACTCCTTTGTGGGATTCTTGTCCACCCTCGGATCGGCGAGGGACCAAGGTCAACGTCGAGCGTGAAGTCCAACGATACTGCGGGCGTGGCAAAGGCGCAAAGAAGAGACAAGGCTGCGCGTTTCCGGTGCAACGATCGAGATCCATATTTGGGCCTCTCGCGGGCCGTCCGTGTCGGCGAAGAATAGACCGTCGACATCGGGTATCGCCGTCCAGCATATAGTCCGCAAACGGCAGAGGAGACGCAAACACAAGAAGAGTAGAGCACACCGTGGCCGCGACAGTCGGTATACTCTCGGGCATCTCGCGTGCCGTCGTCTCGCCCGAAGGAGGATGAGCGGGGTCCGTCTCGGCAGGTAACAAGAGTCAACTTCGCCACATCGGGTCCAGTGGTGGTCAAAAACGGCAAGAATGTCGAGGTCGCAAACTATCTGTGTTCGCTGCGGCCGTGACGATTCGTCTGTTCGAGCATGTCGCGTGCCACTTGCCGAAGTCGGGATATGGCGCCCAGAAAAAAGGGAGTGAAAGAGAGAAACAACAAGAATAACATGAGAGAGGCGGCTGCCATCGCGAGGGGAGAGGAAAGAAGGGACGAGAAGCTGAATGGGGAGCGCTGAGCAGTCCAGTGATGGTCGAGTTTAAATACCACAAAGGTGGCTGACGGTGACGGTGTGGACCTCCATATTCGGTGCATACCAAACGGCGTGTGGCGCGTTGTCCACACATCAAGCGCATTGTTCAAAGCTGAAAGGAACAGGCTGTAGGTGCCGCCGTGGCAAAGTGACCCACAAACCGCTTTGACCGACGGGCCCGGCTCACTACAGCGTTGGTACTGGATGTGCTGACATATGTCGGTGGAATAAGTATGCCGAGTGTACGCACCAAAAACTGGTACTATAGCGGTATGCAGTCGACTCATCTGTCAACGACTAGGACCCTGCTTCAAGTGGCCTCTGTCGCACCTGCCCGAGTTCGCAAAGTCGCCAGTATTGCGCCCTTTCGATCCCAACGCGTTCTCGCTTTCAGGAAGGTCGCTACACCAGGGGTAAACCATGGAGAGCCGCGGCCGAATAAAGATGGTGACTTTCAAAAGCCAGAACACCATTGTCTCGATGAATGCAATGGGGGAAAGTGAAACTGTCATCGAGCGCTGAGTTTCGTAACTTTCGTCCTGTCGGGTACCGCTGTCGCGGCCCGACCGGGGCGGAGCTAAGCCTCATCTAATGTCGTACGAAGCTGCTCGCTCTTTTCCAGCAGATGGGGGGCGACGCAACGATAAGAATCGTCGTCGAATTTCAACGTAATAGGGCGCCGGCATCTGCTCCCCACCCGAGCTGTGGTATACAGTCCCTCTGGACACTCCAGTGGCGCTTTGCGGTTCCGTCGAACTTCTTGACTAAATACTCACACGAGGCCGCTCCCGCGAAAGGATACTATTTATTGTCTCTGAATGGGACAACGTCGTATCGATGTCATAACAGACTGGTTCAAACCGCACTGAATTTTCTGTGCCGTGTAGAACCCCTGAAATTATACAACAAGTATATATCAGCGCAGCCTGTAGGTGCTGCAGCATCCTCACTTTACTCATGATTTATCCTCGAAGAGCAGCAGACGCACCCAATTGGCGCCTCCGACGCTACTCGAAGACATATCACGAAATGGAAGAGACACACAAGCATGAGGAAGGCACCTAAAATGAATGGTGAGTGCGGCACGACCTCATGCCCGTAACGCTGAAGTTCTTCATTGACGTCTGACGTCTGACGTTCAGTTTGCAAACACAGGCGTCATGTAGTTGTAGGACGGTCTTCTCTCACTTGCATTGTCCTGGAGAGCTGTTGTCGCACAGTCAACATGCCTTCACGTCAATCCCGTTCCCCCAAAATCCACCTTATCGCCTCGAATACCTCGATGAATCCGATTCGTGCTCACACGATTATCGCAGACACCTGTCTCCACGCCACCCGGTGTTAGACCTTAATAATTACGTACTTGTCCCCGGATGCGTGTAAACCTCCTAACACAAGTTATCCCGGTTCCGCCTGGTATAATATCAGTGTGGACTTACCTGTCCCACCGACGTCGAGCCCAACCCGGTACAGCCCGCATTCTCCTCGGTGCTGTTATCTCTTGGCACGAAGAACTGCATCCACATGACTCAACACCGTCGTTGGAAGGACGACAGGATTCTCCACAGCAAGCGCCACATGTTCCCTGATATATCGCCTCCCCTTAATAACCCCAAACCTATATAGATCCAGGATGGGGCGCATCGTGTTCGCCTCCCCACCTTCTCCTGCTCCACCGACCAGTCAGACGCGAACATCGCCATACTCGACATGCGGTTTCCTTGGCTTGATGTGACAATCCCATTCTTCAGCGCACCGCCTGCAAAGCTTCCAGTTTCTGTGAACTGGTTTCCAAACAGGCGTTGCAACTACGAATGCCATTTCTGCTTCCATACCAGCAAGAACGAGTTTATCCTTCCCCTCGAGGATGCAAAGCGTGGACTTCGCATGCTCGTTGATGGAGGGATGAAGAAACTCAACATCAGTGGCGGCGAACCTTTTCTCCAGCCTCGTTATATCGGGGAGGTCTTCAAGTTCTGCAAAGAGGAGCTTCACATCGAGTCGTGTTCCGTCGTGAACAATGGCTCCAAGGTGACCGAGAAATGGCTTGACACATATGGCCAATATCTCGACGTCATGGCCATCTCCTGCGACTCGTTTGACGTAGAGACCAACGTCAAACAGGGTCGTGCGGAAAACGGGACCTCCACAACCCACATCGGTAATGTGTTCAAGGTTGCTCAGTGGGCAAAGGACCGAGGCATCAAAGTCAAGATCAACAGCGTCATCACCATGTGGGCAAACTTTCCGTGATTGACCATACCGCCCGCTGACTCACTTCTCCGCAGCAATAATTGGGAGGAAGATATGAACGATCAAATCGAGCAAATTTCGCCGTTTCGCTGGAAGGTGCGCCACTTCCTTGGCATCCCCTGATGGCAAACCTTGATTCATCTGATCGGACAGGTCTTCCAAGTCCTTTTATTGGACACGGAAAACACGGGGGCGGAGACGGGATCTCTTCGTGATGCCCGCAATCTCGTCATCACAAAAGAACAGTTCCAGGCGTTCCTTGACCGCCATGCTTCTCAAAAGTGCCTCGTCCCGGAGGACAACGATGCCATGAAGGATTCTTATCTAAACTTGGATGAGGAGATGAGGTAAGGGGCTTCCACGGTCACTGTCACCAGAAACTGACACGCTGCGTTAGATTTTTGAACTGTCAGGGCGGGGGGAAGGAACCTGGGAGGTCGTTGTTGGAAGTCGGGGTGCAGAATGCGTTGCAGGACGCAGGGTTCGATGAAAAGGCGTTTGAAGAGCGCGGAGGCATTTTCGACTGGAAGCGACCAGCGGCGTCCCTTGAGTGGTGACCGAAGTCTTCTTGGAGGACGCTGGCGTGTTTGGTTTATAAGTGAAGTTTGAACAGCTGTATCACATGTAGTACATCGGTATTCAATCGAGGGTTTTGATTAATCCTTGAGACCGATACCGCTCCGTGCTCGTGTTCCGAGATGCGACTCCGCGCTTGCTGAAAAATGCTCCTTCGACTCGCAAGTCGTGTTGGCACTCGCGCGCCGTCTCGCCATGTCCGCAGACTGAGCCTCGGCTCGCTCGCTGGAGCCTCATTCCACCTTCGACGCGCGTATGCAAACACTACCCGTGGTCACCATCGTAGCGTACTGTCACTCGTGCACTCTGCAATCAACCTCGCTCTCCCTTCTGGTCCGTTCGACGACCGTGCTGTGGCTCACCGAGCCTCGTCCAACGATGGCTCCGTTCCGTTCGAGGAGGAGGAACGTCTTCTTCCGATGTTTCTGCGCTCGACGCCTCCCTCGAGCCCCGTCGGCTTCCTACGGCCCAGCGTTGTCAAGGAGATTCTCAAAGACCATCACGAGTCCAGTGAACGATCGATCTGGAACGTGTTGCGCAGAACAGACGGCTCGTCCTGGGCAGTCTGTTTTGCGGATCACATCATCGATGTGGAGGCCCGGACGCGCGCCATGCGTGCCGTCGCGGACAGGTGGAGAGCCGAAGGCCGCTTCCCGGACATTTTGAAAGGCATGTTGTTCTGCCCCACGTTCCAGACGAACTTGGTTTTTACGTCCGGCGCGTTTCAGGTTGGAGTGGCGAGGTCTATCCCGTGTATACGCCACGACGCGAGCGTGTTGATGCGTCATCGAGTCTCGCGTTCGGGATCGAACGCGCTGCACTCCCCCTGTTTGGGTTTGCCAACTTTGGTTGCCTCCTCACGGGTAAGCTTTCCCCTCGTCAGTGCTCGCCCCGATGCTCATCACCCACGGCAATACACAGCTTTTTATGATTGTCGGGTGACGGGCAAAACGATGCTTTGGATTCCTCGCCGATCACCGTCCAAGAGCACGTGGGTCTCTTCATTCATGTCTTGCCTACAGTCTAAGTCGTTTCTCTGAGCACAGATGGCCTGGCCGGTACGACTGCACCGCCGGAGGAGGGATGGGGGTCGGGGAGACGCCCCATCAGACCATCGTCCGAGAATGCGCGGAAGAGGCTTCTTTCCCACCAGATTTTGTCAAGAAACACGCGCGCCCTACGGGAATGCTCAACTACATGAACCGGTCCCCCTCGGGATGGCTCCTTCCTGGGATTTATTACCTCTACGAGCTCCGTCTCCCGGACGACGGTGCGATCATCCCACGCACGAATGCCGAGGACGGAGAGGTGGACGCGTTTCAGTTGATGGATATCGATGAGGTCATGGAACGTCTGCTTCAGGGACGGTTTAAGCCGAGCTCTGCGATGGCGTTGGTCGATTTCTGCACACGACGTGGCATCATCGCGCCTGAATCGGACTCGGGGTATCTCGACATCTGCATGGCCATAAGGGGAACTGCTGTTTTGCCTTTACCCTGAAGACACCGACATCACCCTGCTCCGTAGCAGTCGTCTACCTCATTTCCTGGATACATCAGCTCTAAATTAGACATATGGGTATGTCCCTAGCGCCACTATAACCAATGGCCGATTGTTTCGAGCACGCCCCAAACATATGAATCGTGCGCATGATTGACCCGTTTCGTGCCTCTCCGGGCAACAATGCAGACTTGCTGTATTCCGACCGGCCATATACGAATTCACTACAGCGAATTCGAAGAGCAGGCACCGATTACATGTGATGATCTATTTCGGTGGGACTCTAGGGTGCAGTACGTTTTGATTATTCTCGAGACAGAAAGCGCCTTCTATGTGCTTGACTCATCCACTGGGCCACTGCTCAGATAGGAAGGGATGGGGGAGTCTGGACTGTTCGTGTCGTCCCGGGTGGCAACGCACTGATCCCTCCCCCTTCCCCCGAACCGCTGGCCAATCCAGCAAGTTGCGAACCAATCATAAGGGGGGTATAAACGTTGTTGCGTGCGCCACTTGTGAGAACGGACTACGCACATACGTGGACGCACACGTGGCTCACGACGCGAGCTGAAACTGGGCGCACAAATCCCCATGGCACTTTTCCCCCGGGCTGAGCGCTGAGCGCTGAGCCGCGAGCACGGCTGACTCGAACACACTGACATGGGTGCAACCACTTACCGCCCTACCCCTGAGAGTCTCGATATGAGTGCGGGGGGCTATCCTCTACGAAATAAATTAGAATGAGAATCCTTTACAAAGAGCGGGTTGTTACCGAGAGACAAGGAAGAGGGGCATGTGTCTGGAAACCTTGCGACTGGACGAGAAGAACTTCGAAGGACAAAACTCTGGTTTTGCGGGGGCGGTGTTGATGGTCGGCACAACATACCTGGGGCCGCGGATTCAGTGTGATGTGGTTCCTTACTTCGAGGCATACGCCTTGGTTCCTTCATCCCAAGCGACGTTTTGCGTTCGGAACGTGCTTGCGGAGCGTTGGGGGCAGTGTCGGCGCAAGTCGTCTGCAGTCGAGCCCATCTGCATGCCATCCAGTGGACTGCCAGTGGTTTTGACTGGTCTAAAACCATCGGCTAATCTTTCTACTGAAGTGGTTCCGTCGCCGTGCGCGATGTGTCGCTCTTGGCAACTGACGGATTGACCAGCGTCATGGCGAGACCCTGGCTAGAGGCTCTGGCGTGGGAGGATCAGTGAACTCACAGCTTGGTTCGGAACCTCGTCCGCGGTAACAAACGACGACTCGCCAGTCATGGACAGCGCCGAGTTTCACGCCGCGGTGAGTGCGTTGACCAGCTAAAGAAGGACTCGACTGATCGTGTGGCAGGTATACCATGTCGTGCGACAGTAGGCTTTCCTAGAAGCTGCACGCCAACACCATCCTCACCTCTGTCGGGACAGAATCCCCCCGCAAAAAGTAACGACTTATAGTACGCGAACACCCACATGTATGCTAGTCTGAATCGTAATGCAGACCCCTCTTCGTTTATAGGTCACATTGCCAAGTTGATCGGGATGCCCAGACATTCACGACATGTCGGCCAGGGTGAGCATTCATGCCATCGTTCAGTGAGTAGTTGACCGTGCGTTGATAGCACTTAAATTCCTGTCTCCGGCTGTGACGCCACCCGTGCCCTGGCATAGAGTGATCTCGGCGGCTGGAACGATCTCCTCGCGTGGCCCAGGGACCACTGGCGCACAGCGACAACGTGACATGCTCGAGGAAGAGGGTATCGAGGTCACTGACGGTCGGACGGGTGATTTTCGGGTCAACCTGGGGACATGGGGATGGTTTCCCCCTCCTGGCACGATAGATATCGGGGATCATGAGGCTGCCACCGTCCAAGAAGACGGTGATTGATGCCCTCTACGCTCGCCCTCATAGCCTCTTGGCCGCAACTCTCGTATACAGGCTAATACTACCCGTCTCGCATGCATATGGAATCAGAAACTGCAGATGCGTGACGTCGGTGGGTGAGTGTTACCGTTCCCGTCGATTCTTGACACCTGCACACGCACCAAGCCATGTCAATTGGTGTCCTCCTAGGAATGATAAGTGTGAGAAGGTGGACCGTGCGCCTGTATCGAGTGCTTGTCGAGCTCTCTTCCCTTTCCGTTGTTCGCGGACCGTGCTGTGATCCATTTGTTGGTACTTGATCTGTCCCAGCTCTGGTAGGCGGATTGTTCTCTGGACGTCACTTGTATGTTGCCACTCGTCCGATCTCGCAGAGTGTTGCATCCCAAACGTTGATCGAGGTCCTTCTGACCCTGAACAATGGGTCGATCTAGGTCCGAACTTGCGAAAAGGTATTCCGCACCACCTGGCGCTGACAACACGCATATGGTCTGACACTGCACAATCGCAGTTCCCGCAGCTCTGGCTCACATGGGGAACCTTGTCAACTTACAAAACAAATAGGAGCAAGTCGGTGTCAGCCACTCAAACGAAGAGGACCTCAAGATAGCGGAGCCAGATATGAACCAAGTCCGGGTACAGCCCGTTCCATTCTAACCTGCCGGTGTCAGATCCTCTCACCCCAGATTGTGCAGTCCTTCTTGGCAACGGAAAACGGTATCTTGATTGCGGCGGCACCGTACCGCTTTGCTGTCTATTCGCACTTAACCAAAAAGCGTGTTCGTCGTCTAACCTTGTTCGCACAGCCAACAGCGCCTCACAAACTGGGAGAACCACAGGATATCATACCGAAGAGATCGCACCAACGCCTAGAATTGGGATAGACCAGGTACTATCGGTAGGAATAAAGCCAAAGGATGGGTCACGTCCTTTTCTAGAGCTGGCCTGATTTCCGCGCGTTGGCAACAGCTCCAGGATTTATCAGCGGGTGCCAGCTTATCGGTGCTTGTGCTGCCAGCTATTGCGCGGTCGATGCGCCAGTGTGATTGATGAAAACCCCATGACCACAAGCTTGACTAGGGCTAGAACCTGGCGACTGATGGATCAATATGGGACGTGATATCATTGACTGCGCTTCTACGCGCGTACAGGCGACATGAGCATGCATACTAAGTAAGACCACGGATATTGTGCGCATAGCGCGTTGCTTGTCGGTGTGGCTGTGCTATGCCCGCCAAAAGGTCCGAAGCGTTTTTTTTTTTCAACCAGTGACAACCACCGCCGCATCAGCGTAACATGGCCCCAATCTTGACGCAGCCTCTCCCGAACACCATGAGCGCTTGGGTCCCCGAATCGCCCAACGACGAGAAGTCCACCAATCAATGCCAGGTTCATTTGGGATCCAAGCGCCAGTGTTCGTGCGCCGCGGAGTCCAACCCCACTCATCACCGCGCCTGCCATCAGGCAAGGGTACGAAAGTTTTTGCTGCCCATCGCGCTCCTGTTTCTTGCGGTTGGAGGGATGCTGGTCATCTCCTGTGTATCCGACGTTGACCTGTTTGACGCGATCAGTCTCGGAGTTGAAGTGAGTGGCAGCCCGTTGGGCAAGAGGCAGTCGAGTTCCAGCGGGCAGTCAGGCTTTGCACGGCACAAACGTGAGTTCATTTCCAAGTTATGTCAGTGTTACCGCGGTGACTAAAGGGTCGCCGGTCGCTATAGTGTACCTCATCATCATTTTCGTCGGGTTGTTCCTTGTGCTTGTTGCGGGGGTCATGCTCAGCTTTTGGTGCTGCAGAGGTAGGAGACAACGTGTCAGGCAGCGATCGTACTGAAAGATTGGTGGTTTTTCCAAATGTAGACTCGTTCCAGAATCCGCTTTGCTGCCCTTGTTACCTGTGTGCATGCTGTGGTGGAATCGGTGAGTTAACTGGGTGCGGCTATGGACGGCACCGAATGTTGCTTACAATGCGCTGTCAGCTTGTTTGGAGTGTGTTGGATGCGGACTGTGTGCGGCTGGACTGGAGGCGGTTTGAGTTTGTTACTGGCAGGTACGCATTGCCAATACGGCAAGAATCACCGCTCTTTCTGTGCACTATACCCTTCTTTTCGGACGCTGTGGATAGTATGACCTAGCTTGGATATGAATGCTAGTATATATCGACATCAGATGCGACACGCTGCAGAAGCCGCGAGCACATGGACGTGCACGAGCTCGAATCCGCTGGTACTTCTGTGGAGAATCCTCGCATGGTGGCTGGCCGCGTGGTCATTGGCTCGGATGGTCCGTCGCGGTTGGTTACGTTTGCCAAGGAAATGATCTGCGTACGGGTTTAGCGAGCGAGCCGGTTCGGTTTCCAAATCGCGCTCCCCGCGAACGTTTATGTAATGCCGAATCGGATCAGAGATCGCGCAACGCGGATCTGAACCTCGGCTCGTCGTCGCGTCCGCTCTTTGCCCCAGCGACTCGTACAGGTACTCGAACGCCCATGATGGTCGTCATCTCCTGCTTATGCTGCACAGCCCTGCGTCGCCTCATTCGCCATTCTTTGGGTTTCATTTTCTGCTAATCTCGTGTCGCTCGGTCGGTATCGCCCATGTGTCGTAATTCGCTAACATAAGTGCGAACTGCCTCGCCCTTGAAATACAGCATCCCATCTCTTCTTCAGCACACCCTTCTCTCTCCCGCTTTCTCCTCTTGTTTCCATCCAAACGACTTTGCCATGGTTTACCTCCCAACATCGCATGAAGACCGCGCTAATGGCATTCCTTCCAAGCGCCGCCAGCCCGACCTGTCCCGCCACCTGTCTGCAGAAGCTAGGGCTAGGCAGCCAAACCCCATCAAGGCTATCTGGAAGGTCGCTCAGGTCAAGCCTGGAACGATCAACATGGGCAACGGTATGTTATCTGACGTCCCGGCGGGTGAATGGTTGAACGCTTATCAACGTTCTACCCGCATCGTCGCAGGCGACCCACACCACTCGCTCTACCCCATCTCCGAGATGAACTTCGTGGTTCCTTCTCTCCGCGATCAGGACCCCGTCCAGGCGTGGCGGGTGGGTGCTGGCGAACGACAGACCGTCTCCTCCTACAAGGACGAGCCCTGCGCGCTGAGCCTCCGGACAGCCATGGCCTACAGCGCTGGTGGAGGTTTGAAACACGTTCGAGATGTGCTCGCAGAGCTCACTGACCGTGTCCATGCACCGCCAAAACACACCGTCACCCTCAGCCTCGGCAACGCCGACGCGCTCACCAAGTGCTTCCGGCTACTGGGTGATCCCGGCGATTTCTTCCTCTGCGAAGAGTTCACGTTCTCAGCCATGACCAATGCCGCCCTTCCCCTTGGCATAGAGTGGGTACCGATTCGGATGGACAAGGACGGCCTCATGCCATCAGACATGGAACGCATATTGGCTAACTGGGACGAGGCCTCCCACGGGAAACGTCCTCATGTCCTGTACACGATCCCGTACGTTACCGTTGCATCGGAACCATGCGTATCATGGCTCACCCGCACGTGTTTAGCTGCTCTCAAAATCCGACGGGAAGCACGCTCTCCCTCGAGCGACGGCAGCAGATTTATCAGATTGCACGCGACTGGGACGTCATAATTCTCGAGGACGACCCATACTTTTTCCTGCAGTATGACCTCGACATCTCGCAAGCAGCAGTGGAGGAGCATGGCTTCACCCGTGCTATCGCCGAGGTCCTTCCGCGCTCTTTCGTATCAATGGACTATGATGGGCGCGTGATCCGCCTGGATAGGTTCGTCCCGCCACATCTTTTGATGACAGAACGGTCTGATTTTTCGTGCACAGCTTCAGCAAAATCCTCGCGCCGGGAATGCGGCTGGGTTGGGTCACGTGCAACGAATTCTTTGCGGAGAGAATGGACATGCTTACAGATTCGTCGTCGCAACACCCCCACGGCCTGGGGCAAGCTTTTGTCGCAGAGCTCTTTGGGTCCCGGGGCTGGGGGATGGACGGCTTCCTGAAATGGGTGTCGTCGCTCTGCCGCGAGTACGAGCGTCGACGCAATCTGTTCATGAAGGTGTTCGCACGCGAGGTAGCTGGTTCTGGCCTCGGGTCGGCCGAAGTCCCACAATCGGGCATGTTTGTATGGATCAAGATCAATCTCGAACGTCATCCGCGCTACAGGGTGCTCGAAGGCGACGACAAGAACAAGCATGTTGGGGGTCCCGTGTCGAACGTGGCGGAGCTGATGGACGGGCTGTTCCGCAAGCTCCTTGACTGTGGCTTGGTCATGATGCCTGCGTCGACGTTTGCGATCACGGACCGCTCGGGCCGTGTGGCATCGGATGACCATATTGCTGATGTGCGTCTGTTTGTTCGTGCTTGCGTCCAAGTGGCTAACTCCATTCCTGGCAGCGTGTCAGCTATTTCCGTGCGACATTTGTGGGCACGGACGAAACGATCGAGAATGGCCTGACCATCTTTGGGCGTGGTCTCGAAGAGTTTTTTGCTACTGACTGACTCGGGCGCCCGCAATGATCATTCTTGATTAGCAGAGTTACCTCATAAAAGATATTCACGACATATGTTATTCGCTGTTGTAGAGTTTTCGGACTAATGTTGCTTATTGCTCGGAGGTTGTCTTATCGTGTACTACATTCTGACCAAGTTGTTACAGTATATAAATATTGAATATATGCCATCATGCCCTGATGTTTCTTTTGGATTACTAAATACTATGTTGGTTTAGTGACTGGTTTCATCTCTGGGGCCTGTCAAGCCTACGGGATAGGCAACAAGCCAAGTGGTGGTTTGGATGTGCAGCATGTACCTGCCTTGGGTATCTGAAACGCGAAGTTTGCTCGAGACAGCGCCCAATCTGACCCCCGAGAGTTGGGCCCCTTGATCTCGGTGCATCCATGATAAGAAGCGAAGCGGTACGTGAGTGGCACCGGCGGCCGTTACGTGTAATACGCGACTTGTCAAGACTTCTCACGCAATAAATGAGCGTGCGGCATGTGGACGCAGTGACGTCTATTCGGACCGTCAGGGACGGCGGTGGATAAAAACGTCCTATGCGACGGTGTTCACTTCCCCACAATCATGCCACATGGATCTTCGACGCGCGACGTGTTTGATGAGGGATGCAACCCGATCGGGCCGATGCTCGCTTCGACTCGGTCTGGAGTGTGTCTTCCCCTTTGCGCGAGAAAGGGTCGTTGGAGGACACGGTAGTACCGAGGTATTGATCAACTCCGAGTGGAGGCGTACGTTTCGGTTGGAGGAATGATGATGCGGCGTGTTCCCCTCGTGCCCAAGTTACGTGTTGTCCTATCTTGGCCCCATCGATAAGTCCGAAAGATACAGAAGAGAAAGAGAGAGCCCAGTGGCCTGCAAGATAACTAAAATGAAGTGGGCGTTCAGTCGTGACTCGGATCAACGTTGCGGCTTGCAGAGAGCGCCTACGTTTGAGCCAAAGCCGAGGTATGATACAATGTTGTCCTGATTTAGTTACACATCGAGTCTGACAGTACGATTCGTAGGCTATGGCGCGGTGTTGTCCATGATCGATCCCTCCTGAGTTAGTCCGAAATAGGGCATTTCATCCAGTTCAATATGAGCATACTTGGGCATGAACGCGGATGCGGCGAGGCCACGGCGGCCGGGAAGGAGGAGGAAGGGGATTGGTCCGATCTTACCCATCGAACCAAACTGGGTGTTTTGAAGGTTTGGGTTCGATCTGTTTTCTAGGGCTCCGAACGGACGAGCAGAGTTCACTCCAGTGTGCGGTTCGACACAGACCGGTGTGTGCGGCAACAGAGAATATGGATCCTGGTGTGGCGCCGCTGGCAGTTTCGGAGCATGTCAAAGACTGACCCCCTCCTTCAGCTCTTCATGGTGAAAAAAAGGTAGAGTGAACCAGTCCACCGTGGATGCTACAGAGAAAATGCGCGTGCATAGGAATTTTCGTGGGAATTCGGGTGCTTTGCCGAGGTATGTTGGGTTTGAAAGTAAATCTAATTGGCTGACGCCTTCCTTGTGCTCGCGTAGCCACCCGCCTCCTTTCGGGGTGTCATACCTCCTAGCGGGACGACAGTTACAGAGCGGACTTCCGCTCTCTAGACCAGTTCTCCTGTCGTCTCACCAGGTGAGTCGTTCGTATCTCGCGCGTTTTGTTTTGTCCTTACCAGTTCCCGTCGTCTCGCTATTAATAGTCATTCGGTTTCGCGCACCCGTTCCCTCTGCCTCCCCTTTTGTTAGCTTCTTTTTG
>JBBPLV010000645.1:0-15855 GCA_038089975.1 Boletellus ananiceps | reverse complement strand
GTGTGTGCGTCATCTAGGTACACAACGCATTGGTCCAGCTGCTGTGCGAACGGAGACGATGAAAAAAGCTGCGTGTTTCCATCCTTCGTGAGCACCGTCAGTTCGTCGTCGTCATTGAAGTAGATGCCGGCAGATGCATCTGGGTTCATATCCAACCACACTTTCGCCAGCTCTCGGTTCTCGAGTTCGAGCATCTGGGCACCGACATCCAAAAGCACACGAGTCTCCGGCTTCTGAGCGACCAAGATCTTGAGGAACTCGCGCGCGGTCCGGCGCTCTCCGTTCTCGCGGCTCATGCACATGTAGTGCCCGTTCTCTGGTTGTAGTAGATAGGATAACACCTTTGCGTTGGTTCCCCGCTGATGGTCTGGATCGCACTGTGTGATGTGCAAGGGTAACAGGTATTGACCGTCGTTGGTTCCCGAGAAACCTTGTACGCCGTTGAGAAAGCGAAGAACGGCAGCACATAAGCCTCCTATGACTCACCGGTCAGCAAACGTTCTCGCTTTTCTGCCAAATCCCAGCCCGAACATGACAGCTTGGAAGGGAACTCTTTGGCTTCCTTGGGGAACACGACTCTCGCAAGGTAAAAGTCGATCGTTGCTTTGTTTCGAGAGAACAACGGAAGTAGGGTCTTCTGCCACTGTTCTGTCGACTTGATATTGATCCCATTCAGAGTCCGCAATGATTCTGGCACGGAGGAGCACTCTCGAACCCACAAGTCGTAGTCCACGGATGGGTCGTCTTGTTTAAGTAGGATTTCAAAACACTGCTTCAGCTGATCTACATCGAGCCCACGATAGTAGTAGGAGAGGCACGTGAGGATGATCGCAACGTCAGGGTGTCCGAACTCGGCCCTTTGTGCTGGGACGTCCTTTGCCCTGTATGGAACTGCGAGCATCGTACGGGTCAGAGCAAGACCATAGTCAACACGATATCGGCGCTCTCTGAAAGCAAACAAAAGGATCCCGGTCGACAGGAGGCCGCGCAGAAGAAGCAATCCACCCCACAGATGAGAGCCCTCGGTGTATTTCTTCACCAGTTCGACTTGCTCAGCAGGAACACGCTCGTACGATATGAAACTTCGAATTGCGTCTTTCATGTT
Source organism: Boletellus ananiceps (assembly GCA_038089975.1). Taxonomy (NCBI): domain Eukaryota; kingdom Fungi; phylum Basidiomycota; class Agaricomycetes; order Boletales; family Boletaceae; genus Boletellus; species Boletellus ananiceps. The sequence continues at coordinate 14,750 of JBBPLV010000645.1, read as the reverse complement.
TGAGCCGAGTTTTGCAAAGTGGAAGTTTGGAACGTCATCATTCGTGATGTCGCTCAATATCCATGAGATCAACTTTTCACCAGCATCTGCATGTAAGATGCGAAGATGAGGGAATGATCCAGGGAGGCCACACTCATACTCCACTCCAAGAGGGAAAAGCTTTTCGAGAGAACTCGCGTGTTTCTTCACGAGGTCAAGGATTTGCTGCGTAGTTGTCCATCGTTCCGGAAATCCTTCCATGTGTTGCTGGTTCCCAATGCTGTAGACCAGTTGATACCGTACGTGGAGGATCTCGTCACTCTCGTCCACGATGTCTCGCGCGCAAGAATGCAGCCACTTTTGTAGCTCCAGTAACGGAGCTCCCAACCGAGCGACTTCTGCCAGAGGGAGTTGCTTCTCCACGCTTACTAGCTTGAGTGACAAGACGTGCTCGGGTTGGACAACCAGGATCCCGCGCTCTTCCATACATTCTGTCATAATTTCACGGAGGGCAGCCACACCCTGATCATCGATCTCGAGGGAGCGGGAGAACGGGAGGAAATATATCCGTCTATTGGTGAGTCCGCTGAGGCGATCCACGAGAATGTGGAACATCTGCGCCGTCAACGCCTTCGGGACAATGACGCGGACGAGTTGATCGCGGTTGGCAAGGACCGAGACAACGATAGGAACGATGACGGATGACTTTCCTTCCCCCATGTTGAGCTGCATGGCCGTGTTGTCACCCGAACGCGGTGATATCATTTCATTGGCAACTTCCGCCTGAACGCGACGAATGAGAAGTTTGCCTTGCAACTGATGTAGACGTGACGCGTAGTGTCAGCGGATATATGTCTTTGCAACTCGGATAACATACCTGAACTAGCAGCCAATCTGGGTACGCTTCCGCGTTCCAGCCGTCGCATCCTTCGTTTTGTAGTTCCTTCCGGAGCTCTTCATCGTATCCGTCCAGATGAAGTTGAAGTAGTCTCCGGGAACGCTGAAGCTCAAGCGCGAGCAGGGCCAGCTGTGTGAGACATTTCTTCCACTCGTCGGAGACCGCAACTGGTGAATTGGATGCGAGGAACCCCAGAAGCGTACGCGGTGTCATGCGTGGCCATTGACCGGATTGCTTTACTCCACTTTCACTCTGACTTAACGGGCCTAGGTGCTGCTGAAGATAGCGGAGGGCTTGAGTGTAGTTGGCTCTGCACTGAACGTAGTGTTTCGTGAGTGTCTTGGTGCCAGGTAACTCTGTAACTTCATGCGATACAATGGACATATCGCTTTCAAAGAATTCCGCGCTGGTGCGGAGGGCGGAAAAATATTGACACTGAAATGGGTTCACTGCGTTCGCCATAACGATAGCCATCAGTTGTCGCAGCGAACCGGCACCAATGAATGAGGTATCTTCAGCATGGGAAGAGCAACGCGGGAGTCGTTCGTGTGTTCGTGGTGGTAGCTCTGGTCTGAAGTTGAATAGCCACCCTACCGTGATTCTCCAATCGGTGTGACAAGGGACATTTTTCGAGGGTTGGAAGGCATATTTGGAAGTGTGGGTTGGAGAGGCCTGTACGCTATGCAAAATTCCTTGAACACGAGTGAGGTGCTCTTTAAGCTTCAGATTATGATAGCAACTTGCAAAGTGACCGCCTGCGTTAGAAGTGAAAGACTGCACATTATACAAGCTGTCTTTGAGCGAACACCTTGGGGGAGTCTCGCAAGGCCAATCCCGAAGCAAGTGCTCAACTGTTGTGTCAGTATCCGACTTCACTCGAGCATCGTACACTCTGCGCTGACGTTGCACCCAGTCATCAAAACTCTCGTCTTCTTCTTGCGGTTCAGACCTTTCAGGGCTGCTTTTGAAAGAGTTGGCCGAATCACCAACGTAACGGCGCAACGTGTCTGTAGAAGGATAATATCCATCTGATAGGATATAAGAGCTATAATTGGGTGGATCCTCGAGACGAAATTTATCTTGGGATGCAAAGGCTACGAGCACTGGTACGAGGTTGCTGAGGCTTGGCGAAGCATACGCCATCGCGGGCAGTGAGAATAACATTTGGCACCATTCCCGTTCGTCGCTTTTTCGCAGGAGATTGTATGCTTTGAGCCATACTGACGGAAGGTCGGGAGTTAACCACGATGTGTCATATTGCAGAGACAAATCAGCATCTCCAGAAACCGTTTCCTTCCAAGACTCCAACATCCTGAAGATATCCTTCGTAATCGTTGTGCCGGTGGTTCGGCGGCAAACGGTAGTGGCTGCTATACATGCATGATGCTCTCTCGAGTCGTGCTCCACCACGTCCCTGGCTCTGTACCAGACATCACCGCGGTCTGCACCAGATGGCATCCAGGAGGTATCAGATGGGAACAGGTATAATGTGCGTCGGGCACTCCGTTCAAGAAGATGATCCTCCCGGAAAAGAAACCCCTCGAATGACCCATTCGACTGCTTCTCAAGGAAAGGTTGAAGTTTCTCGTAGTGCGTCTTGATCGCCTTCGCGACCACGTAAAACTCGTGATGCTGAGACGTCGCCGGAAGGTCAAGCCACGATACTTGCTGCATGCACTTCAGGTGTTGAGGATACCACGTCCGTGACGGACAGATGGATGCGATCAATCCCAAGAGCTCGGCGTCGCGAGAATTGAACTTCATGATCGACCAACAGCCTGCAGACCAGAGTAGAGATAATGCCTCCTCTGTGCCTGTCCTGCCTGTGAGCGGATCGCTCTTACACCCGCTCGTGAGAGCATGCAAGTAAGCGCAGTACAGCCTACTCGTCAATCCAATGGTTGTTAGGCAGCCCAGGTCAGTGTCGACTCTATAGCTCTGATACGCGATCCGCGCAAGTGCAGAATCGTTGGTAATGATTTTTACGCAGACATGATGTCCAGTCTTTTTGAATGCAACCTCGCCTTCCGGGACGAGTACACACCGGGGAATGAGATCAACAACGTCGACATCCTTGACCTTCGGCCGAAGAACGAGCCGATTCACCAGACCAAACAATGTCCCAACACATTGGCTCTCGTCATAGACCATACCCCGCATGTTGCGAGACTGGAGATCCCCATCCTCATCAACATAGAAGGACAGACCATAGCGAGGCAAGACGACGGATAGTCGCAACGAAGATGAGGGTCGGTCTGAGTCGATTGGGGACGCAGTGACAAGGAGATTCTTCGGAGCATCGAGTGGTTTCAGGAGATCCGACAGCATAGCCCAGGATGGGCTTCGAATGTCTACGAGTGATTCTTGACCTCGGTACATGTGATATCGCCCGTGAGCACAATCAATCTTCCAGTTATCCTGCGAGTCTTCCCAAATTCGGTCAAGAGCGCGAATGTCTAGGACAGATGTTGAAAGATTCAGCCAATGAGCGTGCCCCTCAATCAGTACGGCGGGTAAATCTCCCTCCAACTTTTGTTGAGGGATAAGAACGAAGGTCTCTGATTCACTACCAGCCAATTGTTTGCGACTCGCCTGTATCACGAGATCTGAGCTGTTTCTGAGGGAAAAATATACCTAGGTATGTCATATGAATCCTAGTGATTTACCTTCCACTCTTCAAGTACGCTCACCAGATGATCGGATATTGTGCCTCTCGTGGAATAATCCATCCCAGGAAGGTCGCCTGGAATGACATCGAGGACTTTCTGCAATGAGTGATCAGTTACTTGCACCACGTTGGGAATGGCAAAATGCACCTCGCCAAATATGAGATTGTACAACGGATGCCGGGTGATATCCTCCGGCAGCCTACCGAGTGGTCTCCCGTCTACCAAAAGAGAGCCATCGAGCATATTCAGGTGCACCACTTGTGAACACTGTTGGCTTGTTGGCGCGGTTGTACACGAGATCCAGCCCGAATCTGGATGCCGCGATCGCTCCCACTTCGAACCTGAACGGTAACCCTGCCAAACCCTGCCAATAGCGCTGTCGATGCCGTTGTCATTGGAGTCTGCTTGGATGATGACGCTAAGGAAGTCCTCGAGAGCCAGGGAGAGACGGCGATCTCGATCGAGGAGCAGCTGTGAGTAAGCAGGCAGGTTGGCAACCTTGCTGGACGTGTGATCATGGATCAATATGGCAGAGTAAAGAAGAATATCAATGTCTTCTGCTGAGCCAAGGACCCTGTGGAACAGGTCGGGGCTGACGTCGAATGTGCCTCGACAAATGGCAGCATTATCCCGCAAAATCGCACGAAATTCTTCATCTTCTGGGCTTCTCGTGAGCTTAGCCGATAACTCCTTCAGCCAGACAAACACCTTGCACCGGATGATACGAAGAAGTCCGAGGACCCTCCGCGAGACAGCCTCATCGCAGCTCGACGCAAGCACACGACGGAGCATGAAGGAAATCGTGTCCATAGTCCCCCCTTCCAGCCAGTTGGCTTCAACATCTCGAACGAGGCACTCAAGCTCTCCGACAAGTGCGTGGCAAAACAATGGCTCTTGCAGCTCCCGGTGCCACACCAAACCCGTACTCTCGACTGGTCCGACTTGAGAGACCGCCTGCGCCAGCAGAAAATGGACTTCATGACGCCGAAAGCTCAGCGATCGACCTCGCAGCTCTCGCAAGACATTCAGCCATTGAAGTCTCCCACCACTGCGTACGTGTCCAAATGAGATAAACTCGTGGATAGAGAGATCCCTGTGGCAGTCGGCTTGGTTTGCCATCACCTCGTTCGACGTGTGCGAGGTGCCATCGACGTATACTTGCAAATTTTTGTACGGCCCATTTTGAAGCTGGTACGTGCAATATTCTCCAATGTCGAAGTGACCTGGTGCCTCTGAGACGGGGATACAAGCATGACAATCAAAGCCATAAAACCCCAAGCCATTTGGGACACAGACCGACTCTTGAGTGGAGGGGATGGCAGTCGTCCGATAATGTGAAACAACAAACGGCTTCGTATCGGAAACAAGGGAGATGCGAGATCTCGGATGTTGCACGTGATAAGGTTGAAGTGCTCCATATTTTTTGAGTTTGATGTAAGGACGCTTCGGTTCGAGAGAAGGTGAGCAGAGGTCGACCAAGAGATGGAACGTAGCAGTACGCCACATATTGAAAGAGATGGGGCAATCAAGTTCGAACACGACAACCCCAGCACGAAGCTCCTCGGCAGGCAGTGGCCACTCGTGAAGATCTATCTGCATTTTCAGCTGCTTCTCCAGGTCGCACTTCCTGCAATGGCGAGAGTGACGACGGCGATGTCGATGAGTGTTGTAGGTGTGCTCGACCTCAGCAGCCTCTTGCTCAAGCTCAGCGTGGCGAGCATTTGCTCTCCTAAGTTCCGCAATCTTTTCACACACCTGCCGTTGCGCTACCTTCTCGATCTTAGTCTTGAGGCACTGATGATACGAGGAATCTTGGTAATATCGGACTGCAAATGTGTCTGCCGTGGCCCCTGGGGAAAACACGGACCACCCAGGACGTGATCGAGAGTAGCGGTGAGAAAGGTACTCGTGAGCTTGACGAAGACGATCTAGGCTCGCAGATTTGCAGAGCAGCAGTCCTTCCAGAAGACTCGTCGGAACCTCCGGAGAATATTCGGCCAACATTGGAATCTCCCTGATCGCTATCTTGTCGAGCGCTACCCAAAGCTCGATCGTGGTCAGCAGCATGACTGACAACAGCTCCGGCTTGTTTCTATACGTTTCCAATGCCATTGAAGAATACTTGTTTCCCAGGGTTTCCAGTTGAACACAAGCGTCGTCGTTGTTCGTCACCCGGTCAACCCAATCGTCAATCTCTTGCTCGACTGCCTGCTCGACATCATGCAGAGCAACATGGCGGTCACTCCGATATGACTCCTCGAAGAACACCCCACCAGAAGACAGAAACTTGACTAGACCCCCGTGGATACGATGTTCGGGATTGAACCTCGTGTCAACACGATCGGTGATCTGATTAGCGAGACGATCGTGAAGGAAATTGCGACTGCTCAACATCGACAGCCGAATGTCTTGCCTCAGGTCAAGCTCTGATGGGCTCCAGCGTGGAGATACACGCTGTGTAATCTGCACCTCTGCCCACCTCTTCTCGACCGCCCACCAGAGCGAAGTACATGTGTCCAGCACCATCTGCGATAGCCAATCTGGTGCAGAAGTGCCCAGTTTCCGCAACCGTCGACTGATCTTGGCAGACATGAACTGCAGGACATCGTTTGGAAGGTCTCCACACATCTTCTCCTTCCCGAGGCAGCACATGAAGAACAAAATGAATTCCTTGTACGCAACCCGGCCAAGAGGAGACCGGTCGAGTGTCGTCTGAAGAACAACTCGGATAAGTAGCCACAGCGACGAACGCCGCCACGGCAACCTCGAGTTGTTCCACACGACATCGTCACCAATTCGCTTGGTGACCCGAACGACGTCTGCGGGGTGACCGACACTCCTTAAGATGCCGGTAAGGAGTTCGGTGACGTAACGTGGGTGGGTAGTGTCCCGGGTTTCGAGCACAGTGGATTTTGCTCTCTGGGTCGTGGCAGCAGCATCAGAGAGGACATCATCGTTCATGTGAACGAGGAAGTTGACGAGCTCGGGACGGAAGTTCTTGTCGTCAAAGATGTCACTGGGGACCGCAATAGCCGGACCAGGATACGAACAGATAAGCTTTCCTTGGGCAGCCATCACGTTCTCAGTCTTAGGAGATACCTCGAACGACTCAAAAGTGGTTACTTTTTCCTGCCTCCTAAACACGACAGCCACATTCTGGGCGCGGATTAGAAACGTGAGGACGTCTGTGGACTATGAGTTTCTGTGATACGCTGAAAGCGTGACAGCTTACCCCCGACGACCATACCACCGAGCTGGGAGATGATTTGGACCCTGTCCAAACTTTGAAACTGGACGGAGACACGCAAATTGTCTAGGACTCGTAAAATGTTATTCCACTGAGCCATATCGGACTTGGCTGCATGGACAGCGCCAGTGTAGAGACATGCTGCAGAGGCAACGGCCCCAGCAAGGGAATGATCGCCGGCAATACTGTGATCATCCCCATCGGGGAGCTGGAGAGGACAGAAGACGTGGGTAACGATATACGTTAATGTTGAAATGTCGTCGGAATCGAGGACAGAACGAGACATTGAGCGATGAGCGACACAGTGAGCGGGCTAGAAATTCAGATAGCGTAGCGCGGAGGGGGAGAGAATAGGGTACCACGAACGTGGCATGTAAACGCCACCTTTATTCATATTTAGCTGACTTGTCCCAAATCCGAAGGTGGGCATCCGAACAGTATGCGATATCGCTCCTGCACTGTTACAAGTGAAGGATTAGCGCAGGAGGCGGATCATCGTGAGTCGCAGTTGCCCCCCTCCAGACCAGAGTTATCAAAATGGTCAGTGCGTAGCAGCTTTGTCGAACTATCATCTTGGGCGAGTGCCTAGGACGGGCGACGGTAATGGAGGAACAACGGTGCCATTGTGTAGTACAATGAGCTAGGCAAATGTACCCTAGGAATCCAAATGCGAGGGAGGCACAGCGGATGAGAGGCAGAGGGTGACAGGTAGTGGCCTGCACATTTAATCGCTGCGCTATTTTTCCTGCTCCGCCATGCTCTCCCACCGTGACACATCGCGCTTTTTCAGTACGTCACGTGTCACACCTCTTCACTGGCTCTCCCTCTGTCCTTGCCCCGTCTCGCTCTTGTCGAGGAGCCGCCCCGCCTCTCTCTGTTGCCTCCGTCTCACTCCACCTCGCGCGAGGGCCCACATTGCTAGTTCACACACCGGCCATAGGTGTGCCTCCACTACGCGTCCGGTGTGCTTCCCTATCGTCATCGCTGTAGCCCCCATCTCGTCCGTCCCGTCTCACCATTCACAGCTTGGGGCATGAGCCTCGGCTTCAGGCCGAGTCGATCACAGCCGACCAACCCCTCGGGCCCCCAGAACTAGGCTTAACAGTGGAAGCACAGCGCTCTGCACCCGGCAGTTCTCTCGCAAACTCGCATTCGGTGGGGGTCTTGGCTAACTAGCTGGGTAGTTGGCCGTGTACTGTGTATACCTCCCACTAGACGATGTCATAGGCCTCCAGTTCCGGTGAAGAATGGGAACCTGCTGTTCCATTGTGACCGACTGAAGCGAGACAGTGTATGTTAGCCTATGTATCACCACTACAAATATTGAAACTTGAATTCAGATCCCAACGATGTTGAGCACCTTCGGTCCAAAGTAAACCCACCCATAGTATCAGACCCGTGGCTAGCAGAGACACTTCTAGGTGCCGCTGGCGACGGGGTTAGAATAAGGGTATTGCGGTATGATGTCACGAGCGGCTATCCTCTAGAATCTTGGTGGACTACTCTTGGAAGTTGGCGGTGAGATTTTGCTATCCGTACACGTACGTCTACTGCAAACAATTTGAACCAAATACAAAAAAAGAAAGTATGCTATCTGGACCATCATCCGTAGGGAAATTAAGCCACGTCCTAATACAATGCCTAGTGGCCTTCGACAACCCGAAAGACAGTAGTGGCCTGCCCGATCCAGGATCAATCCATCAATGAAGAATATACGAAAAAAAGAGGGCGAGACAGCACGTACGCGATCACAATCATCAAAGTCGTCTTCGGAAAGCAGCCGTCCATCGAGCAGCTTTCCCATGTGCGTCAGCGTAAACCGCATCCCTTTCCTCCGGATCCCCATCAACTCCCTCACGGACGGTAAAGGTGCGCTTTGGAACGTGTGCATGCCTTGCAAGTGTCTTGGCCGATTGCCGGGCGCAATGAACCCATTGTATCCAACATCGATGCCCTCTTCCCCCTCCAGGTCCCTCGTGTACACGCAAAGAAAACGACACAGCCGGATGTACGCCTCGTAGTCTTTTAGATACAGCTGCCCAGCGAACACGTTCAACTGGTCCACAAGGAGCAGCGGAGCAGTCCATTCGGCACGGACCGCAGGGACGCTGTACAGGTCGAGATTGTCGCAGGGTTTTATGGTCCTGATGACACGGGGTGTGTATACATGAAGGTGAGCATGATCGCTTGACCTGATGTGTGGGAGCAAGTGATTGGCTTCGTGAGGGCTCACAATCACAAGGACATCGTTCCCCTCCGTCTTCCCGGAGATAATCCACTGCACGGGACGCAAGTAGTCATCCATGTTTCCCCGTGAACTGACAGTTCGCTCAAAGTCTGTCGTCACTAACAGGAATGAACTCCAAACGTGAGCCTCGTTGCTGGCAGCAGAAGTTGCATCGAGTGTTTTGAAAGCTGTGCAGAACCCATTGGAGTTCGCGGGAACGATTCCCGTCCTTACAAAGGCAATGACGTCTCGATGAACCGAATGAATAGCAGGCGGTGCTTTCGGAGGACGTTCCACCTGTCGCTCCCGCTCGGCTTCATGGACCACCTCCCGTTCTTGTTCTTCATCCATACTCACATCGCGGAGGGACATAATCCCGAGCTCCATGCAACGTTGGCGAATAGCCGAGCTGACCGCCATGAATGGGACCAGGGTGTTCTGAGGTCCGTAGAGACCCTCTAAGGTCTTGGCTTCCCGTTGGATCCACTTGTCCGACAGCTCTCTCGGTGTCAGCTGGTCGTTACAAAATCCGAACCAAGCGATATATCGGGATGCATGATCGGTTCCTTGTTGTACCCAGTGAGGGGCCCGCTGCTGGATATCGTGGCACGTCTCTCGTATCGCCCAGTGTAGGATGTCCATCGTATCAATGCAATCCAGGTCTCTGTTGGCCACGGAACGAATTTTCCGATCGACTTCCAGAGGAGCAAAGAACATGATCGAATGACCGTGACCGAGCTTCCGCATTCGCATACAACCTACGACCGACAAGAGGAACGTTAGACCCGGTGGATTCAAGGGGCTTGAGGTCTACACACCTTGAGCTAAGCGATCCTTGGTGACCTTGGGTCCGAGTGTGACCGCCGCTCGGAATCCACTCGGAAACTTGATATCGGTACCGCGGGTGTGTGCGTCATCCAGGTACACAATGCATTGGTCTAGCTGCTGTGCAAACGGAGACGACGCAAAAAGCTGCGTGTTTCCGTCCTTTGTGAGCACTGTCAGTTCGTCGTCGTCATTGAAGTATATGGCGGCAGAGGCATCTGGGCTCATATCTAGCCACACTCCAGCCAATCGACGATTCTGAAGTTCGAGCATCTGGGCGCCGACGTCCAGGAGAACACGAATCTTCGGCATCTGAGCAACCAAGATCTCGAGGAACTCGCGCGCAGTTCGGCGCTCTCCGTTCTCGTGGCTCATGCACATATAGTGCCCGTTCTCTGGTTGTAGTAGATAGGATAGTACCTTGGCATTCGTTCCTCGCTGATGGTCGGGGTCGCGTTGGGTGATGTGCAAGGGCAATAGGTATTGGCCATCGTTGGTTCCCGAGAAACCTTGTACGCCGTTGAGAAAGCAAAGAACAGCAGCACATAAGCCTCCCATGACTCACCTGTTAGCAAACGTTCTCGCTTTTCTGCCAAGTCCCAACCCGAACACGACAGCTTGAAAGGAAACTCCTTGGCTTCCCTGGGGAACACGACCCTCGAAAGGTAAAAGTCGATCGTTGCTTTGTTCCGGGAGAACAATGGAACAAGATCATCGTGCCATTGCCCTGATGATTTCGTGTTGATACCGTTCAGTGTCCGCAATCTGTCTGGCACGGTGGAACACTCTCGAACCCACAGGTCGTAATCTACGGATGGGTCGTCTTGTTTAAGTAGGATTTCAAAACACTGCTTCAGCTGATCTTCATCGAGCCCACGATAATAGTAGGAGAGACACGTGAGGGTGATCGCAACATCGGGGTGTCCAAACTCGGCCCTTTGCGCTGGGACGTCCTTCGCCCTGTATGGAACCGCAAGCATCGTACGGGTCAGAGCAAGACCATAATCAACACGATGTCGGCGCTCTCTGAGAGCAAACAAAAGGATCCCGGTCGACAGGAGGCCGCGCAGAAGAAGCACTCCGCCCCACAGATGAGAGTCCTCAGAGTATATCTTTACTAATTGGACTTGCTCAGCTGGGACTCGTTCGTGCGATATGAAGCTTCGGATCGCGTCTTTCATGTTCGAGCTAAGTTTTCCAAAGTTGAAATTTGGAAGGTGATCGTCCATGACGTCGTCCACTACCCACGAGATCAGCTTTTCACCAGCATCCGCGTGTAAGACGCGAAGATGAGGGAATGATCCAGGAGAACTACACTCATACTCCACTCCGAGAGGAAAGAGGTTCTGGAGAGAAGGTGCATGTTTCTTCACGAGATCAAGGATTTGCTGCGTAGTTGTCCATCGCTCCGGAAATCCTTCCACGTGTTGCTGGTTCCCGATAGTGTAGACCAATTGATACCGTACATGGAGGATCTCGTCACTCTCGTCCATGATATCTCGTGCATGAGAATGGAGCCATTTTTGCAGTTCCAGCAGCGGAACTCCCAACGGAGTGCCTTCTGCCCGAGGGAGTTGACTCTCCACGCTCACTAGCTTGAGTGACAAGACGTGCTCAGGCTGGACGACCAGGATCCCGCGCTCTGTCATACATTCCGTCATGATTTCACGAAGGGCAGCCACGCCCTGATCATCGATCTCGAGGGAGCGGGAGAACGGGATGAAATATATCCGTCTATTGGTGAGTCCGCTGAGGCGATCTACGAGAATGTGGAACATCTGCGCCGTCAACGCCTTCGGGACAATGACGCGGACGAGTTGATCGCGGTTGGCAAGGACCGAGACAACGATAGGAACGATGACGGATGACTTTCCTTCCCCCATGTTAAGCTGCATGGCCGTGTTATCACCCGAGCGTGGTGATATCATTTCGTTGGCGACCTCCACCTGAACACGGCGAACAAAGAAGTTTCCTTGAAGCTGATGCGGACGAGGTAATATGTGACGTCAGCCGGCACATGTCTTCGCAATACGAACAACACACCTGGACCAATAGCCAGTCTGGGTACGCTTCGGCATTCCAACCATCACATCCCTCGTTTTGTAGTTCCTTGCCGAGCTCTTCATCGTGCTTATTCAGATGAAGCTGCAGTAGTCTCCGGGCACGTTGAAGCTCAAGGGCGAGCAAGGCTAGTTGTACGAGACATCTCTTCCATCCGTCGGAGAGCACTACTGGTGAGCTGGATGCGAGGAACCCAAGGAGCGTACGGGGAGTTATGCGTGGCCATTGATCAGATTGTTTTAATGCGTTTTCGCTCCGACCTATCGGGCCTAGATGCCGCTGAAGATGGCGGAGTGCTTCAGTGCAGTTGGCTTTGCACCGAGCGTAGTGTCCCGTGAGTGTGTTGGTTTCAGGTAAACTGGTCTCTTCGTGAGATGCAAGGGACATTCCGCTTTCGAAGAACTCCGCGCTGGTGCGGAGGGCGGAAACGTATTTATGTTGAAATGGATCTGCTGCGTTTGCCTCAGCAGTGGCCATCAGTTGTCGTAGCGAACCAGCACCGATGAATGACGTATTTCCAGCATGAGAATAACGCGGCAGTCGATCGTGGGTTCGTAATGTTGGCTCTGGTCTGGAGAATAGCTGTTTCACCGTGATTCTCCAGTCGATGCAAGAAGGGTCGCTCCTCGAGGGTTGGAAAGTATACCTCGAAATGTGAGTTGGGTACGCCGGTACGATGTCCAGAATTTCTTGAACACGAATGAGGTGCTCTCTGAGCCTAAAGTTATGATAGCAACTAGAGAAGTGGCTCTGTGCATTGGAGTTGAAAGACGCCACATCATACAAACCAGGGTTGAGCGAGCACCTTGGGGGATTCTCGCATGGCCAACTCTGCAGCAAGTGGTTGACAGTTGCATGTGTGTCCGACCTCACTCGAGTGTTGTACATTCTCAGCTTACGTTGTGCCCAATCACGGAGGTTTTCATTGTTTCTTTGTGGTTCAGAGCTTTCAGGACTACCTTCGAACGAGTGGGCCGAGTCGCCAACGTAACGGCTCAACACATCTCTGGAAGGATAATATCCATCTGAGAGGGTATAGGAATTGTAACCTGGTGGATCCTCAGAACGGAATCCCTCTTGAGATGCGAAGGCTACGAAGATAGGTACGAGGTCGCTGAGGTCTGGCGAAGCATACGCCATCGCGGGTAGCAAGAACAGCATTTGAAACCATTCCCGCTGCTCAGAGTTACTTTTTCGCAGGAGGTCATATGCTTTGAGCCACATCAATGGGAGCTTGGGAGCCAACCACGAGATGTTATACTGGAGAGACAATTCAGCTTCCCCAGATACTGATTCCGTCCACGACTCCACCATGCTCAACACATCCTTTGTAATCGTCGTGTCAGTAGCCCGGCGGTAAACGGTGGTAGCCGCCAGATAAGCACGATGCTCTCCCGAGTCATGCTCCACCACATCCCTGGCTCCGTACCAGACATCGCCGCAGTCGGCACCGGATGGCATCCAAGAAGATTCAGAAGGGAATAGGTACACTGCGCGTCGGGCACTCCGTTCTAGAAGGTGATCCTCCCGAGAAGGAAACCCATCGAACGACCCGTTTGATTGGTTCTCGTGAAACAACTGAATTCTCTCATAGTGCATCTTGATCGCCTTTGCAACCACGTAAAACTCGTGATGTTGGGACGTCGTTGGAAGGTCAAGCCACGATACTTGCTGCATACACTTCAGGTGTTTAGGATACCACGTCCGTGACGGGCACAGAGACGCGATCAATCCCAAGAGTTCGGTGTCATGGGAACTGAACTTCATGATCGACCAGCAGCTTGCCGACCAAAGTAGAGACAATGCCTCCTCTGTGCCCGTCCTGCCCGTGAGCGCATCGGTGCTGCACCCGCTCGTGAGAGCATGCAGGTAAGCACAGTATAGCCTGTTTGTCAACCCAACAGTTGTCAGGCAGCCTAGGTCGATATCAATTCTATAGCTCTGGTATGTGACCCGGGCAAGAGCGGAGTCCTTGGTGTTGATTGTGACGTAAACGTGATGACCAGCCTCTGTGAACGAAACTTCGCCTTCCGGGATGAGGACACACCGGGGAATGAGATCAACAACGTCGACATCATTGACCTTCGGCCGAAGAACGAGTCGATTCACCAGACCAAACAGTGTCCCAATACATTGGCTCTCGTCATAGACCATACCCCGCATGTTGCGAGACTGGAGGTCCCCATCCTCGTCGACATAGAAGGACAGGCCATAGCGAGGCAAGACGACCGATAGCCGTAACGATGGTGAAGGTCCGTCGATCGGGGATGCAGTGACAAGGAGATTCTGCGGAGCATCGAGTGGTTTCAGGAGATCTGACAGCATGGCCCAGGATGGGCTTCGGATGTCTACGAGGGATTCTTGGCCTCTATACATGCGATATTGCCCAGGTGCGCAATCAACTTTCCAGTCATCTGGCGAATCTTCCCAAATCTTGTCAAGAGGGCGGATCGCCAACACAGATGTTGAAAGATTTAGCCAATGGGCGTGCCCTTCGATCAGTACGGCGGGTAAATCTCCTTTCAGCTTCTGTTGAGGAACGAGAGTGAAGACTTCTGAATCACCACTGGCTGGCTGTTGTCGTCTTGCTTGTATCACGAGATCCGAGTCGTCTCTGAGAGAAAAATATACCTGGGCATGCCATGTGAGTCTTCAATATATACTCTTTACTCTTGAAATGCGCTCACCAGATGGTTGGATATTGCACCTCTCGTAGAGTAATCCATCCCGGGAAGGTCACCCGGTATGACATCGAGGACTTTCTGCAAAAGAGCAATGGGTTACTCGCACCACCCCGGGAACCACAACGCGCACCTCGCCAAATATGAGGTTGTACAACGGATG
>JBBPLV010000644.1:0-14584 GCA_038089975.1 Boletellus ananiceps | reverse complement strand
CTGGAGCTGGCAGCGGAGAGGAGGGAGAATCAGGAGAAGGAGAAGAGGAAGGACATGGAGGGGGAGAACCTGGAGTAGCACGGCCATCGCCCCTCGCCTTGTCCTTAGTATTAATTTGCTTGAATGTACACGTTTCAGATCGGAGATGACCAGAGGGATGCGTCTAAGGCTGGCATGGCCCAAGCTTGGTTGAATATCGTGAGTGGAAGTCGTTGAGGAGTTTGCTGGCATTGTCTAACTCCATGGCAAGCAACCATGAGGTTTCTTCATCAGTCTCCTCGTAGCTGGCCCATTGGACTAGATGAAGGAGTTGGCAGTGATGTCACCTATGATCGATCTTCGAGTCCAGGATCTCTGCGATCTCATATTCAACATCTCCATCAACCTCAATTGGAGGTGGCGGAGGTTGTATGCGATTTGGAATTGTGTTCAGAGCTGAAAGCTCCAACTGAGAGACATGGAAAACGGGATGGATGGACTTCATGGACTCAGGGAGTCGGAGCATGAAGGAGTGAGCTCCAGGGCACGTGATTATCTCAAATGGTCTGAGATTCTTATTGGACAGCTTCTGGGAAGAGCGCATGGTTCGGAAGTACTTAGCCTTCATGTAGACTGAGTCTCTGACTTTGAAGTCCAGAGGAGGGATGCGCTTGGCATCAGCAGGTCCTTGATATCGCTGCTGAGCCAAAGCCATTTCGGACCAGAGGAACTCAGGGAGCTCACTCAGGTTGGAGGTGAACTCTTGAGCACATGAGGAGCTCAGGGTGAGGGATGTGTTGACGGATAGATTGGGGTGATATCCTTTGTTAGCAAAGAATGGCGAAATGCTAGTAGTAGTACTAGGCATGTTATTGAATGTGAACTCTGCAAGGGGAAGGAGTTCCACCTAGTTGTCCTGTTGGTAGTTACAATAGATCCAGAGGTATTGCTTGAGGGTCTGATTAGTCCGCTTGGTCTGACCATCTCCTTCGGGGTGATAACCAGAGGTGAAGTAGAGGGTCATACTGAGGGCCTTACTGAGTGAGTGGAAGAAGTGGGAGACAAACTCCAAACCTCTATTGGACGTGACGTGGGATGGAACCCCATGCTTGGAGAACACATGGGTGACAAAGATTTTTGCTAACTCCGGAGCAGAGATGGTGTCATGGGTTGGGATGAAATGATATCCCTTGCTTGGAGAGACGATTGACGACCACTAAAATAGTGGTATGTCTGTCAGAGGATGGGAGATGTTCTATGAAGTCCATGGATATGGAGTTCCACGGATGTTCAGGGATGGAGAGTTGCTTGAGTAGCCTGTATGGATGGTGACGGGGTACCTTGGCATGAGCACAGGACATACAAGACCTGACATACTCCTTGACTAAGGAGTGGATGCCTGACCATGTATACTCTCGTCGGATCAACTCTAAAGTCCGATTTTGGCCGAAGTGACCAGTGAGAGGGTGATCGTGTTTGTAGTGGAGGACATGGAGATGGAGGTCATTGATGTCCGGGACATAGATCCTACCATCGAGATGGAGGAGTCCGTCAGAGTCGACTGACTAGCGGGAATCAGAAGGGTTGGACATATGGTGTTGTGCCACTGTGTTGGAGGGGATTGCAGAAAGGATGTCTCAGTGGAGTTGATCCACATTGACGAGGACTGCAGCACAGAGAGTGGGGGCAAGGAGGCAGGTAGCTCTAAGGGAGGATGCAAGCTGTTCCTGTGTGAAGACCAGACAGAGGTTGTGGGGATTGACACGAGCATAGTCCTTATCCCCCTCTTTGGGATAGACATCCCAGCGTCTAGTGAGGGAGTTGGGCTTTGCTCCAAGGTGTCTGGGGCAGAAGCAGATGATGAGGTGGAACTGACAAAGGAGCTCCTACCAGTGCACTTGGTGCCAGGTCAGGAGTTTGGAGGAAGTGAAGTACTCAAGATTTTTATGGTCAGTGACAACATTGACTGGAGATGCGGAGCCCTCGAGGTAGTGCTGCCAGTGTTGGAAAGCCTCAAAGATGGCCAATAGCTCCTTATCATGGGTATTGTAGTTGAGCTCTGGAGTGGTGAGCGTGCTGGAGTAGTAGGCAACCGGACAAACCTCACCATCGGAGCATCCAATGGAAAGGATACCTGTGATGGTGTAGTCGGAGGCGTCAGTCTCTACAATGAGCAGAGCATCTGGAACCCAGTGGGTGAGGATAGGAGCAGAGGTGAAAGCGGCCTTGAGGTGCTGGAAGGTGGAGCGGCACTCCAGAGTGAAACTCCAGGGGGTGTCCTTATGCATCAAACGGGTAAGAGGAACGATGATGTCAGAGTAATTAAATAAAAAATGTCTGTAAAAGTTCATGAATCCGAGGAAGGATTGGATGTCCTTAACCTTCTGAGGCTCTGGCCAATCGGAGATGGCCTTCACCTTTTCAGGCGACTGTCATATCCCAAGTCTGCTCCGGTCCTCCAGGCCATGTCCACTCGAACTCCGGTTCGTTTCTACCTTAGATACTTTCTGTACACTATCGGACTCTTATCTCATTTCTCCTTTTGTCTCTCCATTTCTCTTACCTCCATTTAGTTAGCTCCACTTGTAGACTTCGCCTGCGGGCTGTGTTCTCTACGTGAAGCACAGCTCCGGCATTCTCGTACCTGGAGCACAGCTCCGGAGTACTTTCACTTGCGCTCCAGCTTACTGATCTTTGACTTACCAATCGTACATATCTCTATTAGTAATACGCCTCCGCACTCCGTATATAAACTCTGTACTTTACACTGTACACCTCAGTTTGAATATCATCTTAGTCTCTTCTTCCCTACTCCTCAGTTCATCTGTCGGATTCCGTCTCCAACAACTCTGATCCTCCGTCCTCCGAAATACGAGGACACGAACACACAAGGGCGCAGCGTGCAACTCCGCATCACTGAAGCCGACGTCCTCACCACTCCGTCCCCTTCGTCCCCTAGTCTCGTCCCCTCCTGCATCTCCAACTGACCGGAGTAGAGCGGAGAGGAACCAGACTTAACACAACATGGACAGCTGGAAACTGAGGTACTCGATGGAGGTGGAATGGAACTCGCATTTCTCCAGCTTGGCATAGAGGCTGTGCTGCTGGAGGCGGCGGAGGACTTCTTGGACATGCTTCTTGTGGGACTCAAGATCGGGGGAATAGATGAGTATGTCATTGAGGTACATGACAATGCAGACATCAAGGAGATTGGTGAAGATGCTATTGACGAACCTCTGGAACACAGCTGGAGTGTTGGTGAGACCGAAGGGCATCACACACCACTCAAAAGAGCCATAGCAAGTGTGGAAGGCAGTCTTCCACTCATTGCTGTTGGTGATACAGACTAGGTGATACGTGTGCCAGAGATCGATCTTAGTATAGATCCAGGCTTTGGACAGAGCATCCAGGAGGTCGGAGATGAGTGGAAGAGGGTACTGATCTTTCTTGGTGATCTTGTTGAGTTCACGGAAGTCCACACACAAGTGGAGTGAACCATCCTTTTTGTGGACGAAAAGGACTGGAGCTCCATGAGCAGAGCTGGACTGTCAGATGAATCCATAGCTAAGGTGTTCATCGAGGAATGTGTGGAGGGATTCTAACTCAGTGGGGGAAAGGGAGTAGATGGTACTGAGAGGGGGCAAAGCGCCCTTGTCCAGATCAATCTTAAGGTTGAACTCATGATGCAGAGCGAGCTTAGTAGCTCAGGCTTTGCTGAAAACATCTGCGAAATCATGGTAGGCCTCCAGAACACCGGAGAGGTCCAGAAGAGGATCTGGAGAAGTGGAAGCGGAGCGGAGCTTCGCTGAATCCTCTGGTCAGAGATACATCGAGAATTGCACAGAGCCTTCGAGTTTGCAGGCACAGGAGTACACTGCAGCATTGATGAAGGATATGCTAGGCAGGGAACTAGGAGGCAAGACAGGAGCAGACTGACTGAAGTCCAGGACATCGTTGGAGACGGATGTGGAAGGAGGAGCCACCAGAGTGGACTCAACAGAGGGAGGTACTGGGGATGCTGGCACTTGTTGCATAGTCAATCGGAAGCTAATGCTGCCCAATACCCAATCAATTGACAGATTGTAGTGGGTGAGCCATGCATGTCTGAGCACGAGTGTGCAAGAGGAGTCCAATGGTGTAACAAAAAATGTTTCAGAGGTGATGTCACTGGAGGGGAAGTGGAGGCTGAGTTCGACAGTATGGGAAATGGTCACATTGGATGACCCATTGAGGAGTCAGAGGGAAAGTGGAGGGACTTCACGATATGGGAGAGAATGTTTATTCACAAATGCAGAGTCTACAAAGCAATGGGTAGACCCCGAGTCGACTAAAGCGGAGACGGAGGAAATATTATATGACAGAAGTGAAATGGAAGGCATAAGAGCATTTGGATCAGAAAGAGTGGATGCATTGAGATGGACCTCTGTGATTGCACACTCAGAGCCAATGCAGTCCCCAGGGTGTGTGGAGTTCTGGGGACTGCTCAGCCTTTTTTTGACTCCACAGCAGCAGGAGCGGAGGTTGTCGTGACCGTTGTGGTGTGTGCCTTTGCCTTGAGAGCCTTAGAGGTCGACTTTGGACAATCCTTGGCGGTATGTCTGGCAAGTCCGCAGAACATGCAGAGGCCGTTCTTGAAGCAGCGCTGACATTCTTCCTCTGTTAGTTTGCTGTCCTTGCCCAGGTGTGTGGGCATGTCAGACTTGGCGAGAGCAGGTTTGGAGGAAGATGACACAATCGCCTTAGGAGTGGAGGAGGTTGGAGAACCAGAGGATCTATTAGCAGAGGTGGAGGGTGTGGAAGCAGACTTATTGGCATTGCCGGAATTGGAGGGAGCAGATTTAGTTTGACGAGTAACCTCTAATTTACGTTCCCAGTACCTCGCATCGATAGTCTGAGCAAGGTTCCAGAGATCGTACAGCATGGCGGGCTTGCCAATGTGGGAGATCTCGTCCTTGATGCAGTCCGCAAGACCATTGTAGAAAATTTGTCGGAGGGCACCAGGTCTGTACTCGTTGACCTGCTCTGCCAACTGATTAAATTCCACGACGTACTTGTTGATCTGCTGACCGTCCTTCATCGTCAGGTGATCTAGTTGATGTTCTGCATCTCCAACTGGATCATGCGGACCAAAGTTCACCTTTAATTCTTCAACAAAGGTGTCATAGTCATCCATCCACAAGGTATGACGATGATACTGCATGGAGTTGAGGAGGTCCAGTTCGAACCATTCCAAGGCCATGCCCTTCAGGTAGGACTGTGCAAAGACTATCTTAGCATGGTCCATCTGGAATGCCTTCAGGCAGTCCTGGAAATTTAACTCGCATTGCACCAAGAAGGCGCAGAGTTTGCAAGGGTCCGTTCTGTCGAACGTGTCAGGCTCCTGGACCTTAGTCCAAGAGGAGGAGGTATCGCAGTTGGCAGTGTTCACCTGCATGAGCACATGGATTGCCTGCATGAGTGCAAGCATAGGATCAGGAGGTGGGGTCAGACTTGGAGGAATAGGGATGTTCTGAGGTGACCGGGGGTTATCGGAGCCAATGGCATCCTGCCAACCATCATCCAGATCATCTGGATTGTCAGGGTCGTCGCCCGGATCAGGCTCATCACTGCTGGAGGGGGCAGGCATGCCAGAGGGAGGCTGCTGGGTGTGACCAGGACAGGAGGGAGTAGGGGTGGTCCTGCCATCTGTAGGCAGAGGACTCTGACACGCCAGGAATGAGAGGAAGTTCCCAGAGCTGGGCATAGGAGGAGGTGTGTTGGGACAGGGGTTAGCACAAGACTGCACATGAGTTTGGATGATACAACTCATAGAGAGAGTACGAACGAACACACAAGTGTGAGTTCAAACATACTGTTAAGTCCAGTTCCTCTCCACTCTACTCTGGTCAGTTGGAGATGCAGGAGGGGACGAGACTGGGGGACGAAGGGGACAGAGTGGTGAGGATGTCGGCTTCAGCAATGCAGAGTTGCACGCTGTGCCCTTGCATGTTCGTGTCCTCATATTTCAGAGGATGGAAGATCAGAGTTGTCGGAGATGGAATCCGACAGATGAACTGAGGAGTAGGGAAGAGGAGACTAAGATGATATTTGAACTGAGGTGTACAGTGTAAAGTACAGAGTTTATATATGGAGTGTGGAGGCATATTACTAATGGAGATATGTATGATTGGTGAGTCAAAGATCAGTAAGCCAGAACGCAAGTGAAAGTACTCCAGAGCTGTGCTTCATGTAGAGAACACAGCCTGCAGGCGAAATCTACGAGTAGAGCTAGACTAAACAGAGATAAGAGAAATGGAGAGACAAAAGGAGAAACAAGACAGGAGTCCAATACTGTACAGAAAGCATCTAAGGTAGAAACAAACTGGAGTTTGAGTGGACATGGTCTGGACTTGGGATATGACAACCGTCCTCACTGACCACAAAAACCTCTTGTACCTAAAGGACCCTCGACAACTCTCTCATCATCAAGCTCATTGGTCTCTCCTCTTGCAGGACTTCGATCTCATTTGGCAGGTTACTCCAGGCACTCGCATGGCCCCAGCAGATGCTCTCTCTCGCAAGGATCTCATCGATACCTTCCTTGATAACATCTCCTTTCCTATCCTCCCAGACCCCGTGGTGATCACTGCCCTTGACCTCGCTCTCACCAATGTCATTTGCTCCTCCTCATCCTCTGACCCTCTTGTTCTCCGTGCCATTCAGAGCCTCCAGGAGGGTTCTCCACTGTTTCCTCACTCTGCCCTCTCTGACTAGACCCTGGATAATGGACACCTCTTCTTCCACCACTGCATGTACGTTCCCCCAGCCTCTCGCTCCCTCCTCCTCCTTGCGCTTCACGAATCCCCCACCACCAACTACATGGGTTTCTTTTACACCAAAGCCCTCGTCGAGCATGACTTCTGGTGGCCAGGCCTGTCCACCTTCATCAAACACTTCATCACTGGCTGTGCCCTCTGTCAACAGTCCAAAGTGAATACTCATCCCACCATCCCACCCCTTTCCCCGATCTCTTCCACCACCTTGCTACCATTCCGCCAACTCTCCATGGACCTCATCACCGACCTCCCCACCTCCTCTGGGTTTGACTCCTTGTTGCTCATGGTCAACCACAGGCTTATGAAGGGGGTGATTCTCATCCCTTGCACTAAAACTATCAATGCTGCAGGAGTTGCACAACTATTTTTCCATCATGTTTTCAAAAGATTCGGTCTCCATGACTCTATCATCTCTGATCATGGTCCACAGTTCATGTCTGCCTTTGCTCAAGAACTTGCCCGCCGCCTACACTATGATGTCTGCCTCTCCACTGCCTACCATCCTCAGACAGATGGACAAACTGAGCAGACCAATCAAGAGATCGAAACCTACCTCTGCCTCTTCTGCACCAATCAACCTCACTCCTGGTCCTTGTTCCTCACCTCTGCTGAATTTCACCACAACTCTTCCCCTCACTTGTCCACCAAGACCTTCCCATTCTCCCTCATGCTGGGCTATAAGCCTTGAGCATATCCCACCCTTGGGAAGACATTCATCCCTGCTCTCTCCTCCTGCCTTAATCTCCATGAGGAATACTAAAAGGAAGCTGTTACGCCGATTGCGTACAATCTCCTATGGTCAATCCGAAGGTCCTATGTTCTCGCAAGATAACACTCGGACAGCGTCCACTCAATAGTAGGACGAAGACTAGTCAAGGTTGGGAGCTCGCTATCCGAAGGTCGGACTCGCGGATGGCCAGAGACTGCACGTAGGATTGCGCAGAACTAGCTAGAGAATACGTATTGTACAAGGCACGGTTTAAATACCTAGGCAGAGCTGTACCTCGCTAATGTAGTAACTCCTGGTATAGTAACGAAGAGATGCCTAGTATGGATCGTGGGGAGACGCAGCATCAATAAAGAGATGATGCTGTGGGAGGGCTATGTGTCCGAGAGTGGAGAGTGGGGCATACCGAAAGTAGTAATTCAAGAGTCCTTATCCGGCAGCGGATACAAAGGGAATGCCGGAAAGGTTGCGTTGTCTAAGTAGGACGGAAGGGTAGTTGGACAGAACAAAGAGGAGTAATAGCGCAAACCGTAGACCGTATCAGATGTTGTAACATTACCCCCGTCGTATGTCTGAGACACCGAATCAGACCCTATTAGGTTGGTCGACTCCGAGAGTATCTGCCGTAGACAATCCGTCGGATTCGCTCCCATCCATGGCCCCTGCGCAATTCGGCGCACTGTGGCCTCGAAGTCCGCAACGGATACATTGTCGCTCAGGACAAGCGTACTGGGGGTGACCAGGTGCGGGGAGAAAGCAGTAAGGACAGAGGTAGTGGGGGCAGGCTGTCCGATAGTGTGATCGCGAACCGCATTGATGGCAACTTGCCGCTCGATTTCCTCTTCGAGGAGAGGGAGAGACGGGGCTATCGGGTCGAAGTTCTCCATCTGTGATATCGTGGCTTCCCAGTCGAGCCAGAGCGCGAAGTCGCTGAGCAACTCGTCGTGTTCGGGGGGCGGGAGGGGGGATGGGGATCGGGGAGGTGTTAGAGGAGCGAGGTGGAGTCGAAGGGGGTTCGGTTGGGACGTAAGGGGATAGTGGAGTGGGAGGTCGGACGGTCGCGAAGTTGACAGCTGGGACAGGGGAACGTGGAAGCGAAGGTCCTGTTGAGCTGTCTCCGGAGTGATTGTACTCTTCCAGCGGATTCCCTCTCGGGATGATGGGGGCATCAGCCATGTAATGGGCCCGCTGCTCGTTCGTGAGGGATTGGAGCTGCTGTCGGAGGAGGGGGAGGTAGACATTCCGAGGGAGAAGCGCGATGAGTTCAAGTAAGCCCGCTTCGACGAGGAGCTCAGAGATGGTGTTCCGAGCCCGTCCAATCTGTTGAACAGCAAAGGTGGGTTGGAATCGATGCTGAATCCCTAAGTCCGTAGCGGTACGAAAGACGGCGATGGTCTCGATGACCTGTCGTTGTGAATGAACAAAGAAAGAGTAAAGGCGAATGATCAATGGAAGATATGGGGAGAGACGAAAAAGCGGAAGGTGTTCTAATGCGAGTACGGCCGCCGGATTGTCTAGTAAGTTGAAAACAAAAGTGGTTCGGTGGAATTCGGTGAGGCGATCTAGTCGGAGGGGCGGGTTATCGTCGATAGAAAGGGGACGAGACAAAGTAGCCATATAGTATTTCTTTAGCACCCGGAAGAGTCGTCGGGCGTATATTTCGGCAAGAAAGGAAGAAATAGTGATGAAGAAGAATTTATTCTACCAGCCAGAGGCGTTCCCTCCCCACTGTCCGGCCCCGTTGTTGTTGTCCGGGAATGTCACCGCGAAACGCAGAGACCAACCTGGTTCTGGTCGCGCCGGTGGCTGATGGTCTTGGACGGGCTCGTCGGCCCAGGCAACGGGGGGAGGTGGTTGGTTGCGGACGAGGAGGGGGGCGATGGTGTACTGAATGTCCACCTGGCGGTTGAGAATGCGCCTATGGGTGTCCCAAAGGCAGAGAAGTACTAAAAAGAGGGGGAGAAAGATAAAGGAAAAGTAAAGGGCGAGGATGTTCAGGGTTTGGGGGGAAACGGAAGGCATATCGTAGGCTATTTATGAGGAGGGGAGATGTGCTACGTGCTCTTTCTTCGTCGTCCGGTTGGGGGAAAATCCTTGGGCCGGGACGCCTTATATTCCATTAGTAGAGCATGGGAGTTTCCTAGATTGCGTTCCGGTTCCCAGGTGTTTTCGGCGGAGGAATATCCTTTCCATGCGACTAGGTATTGCCTTCGTGCTGCGGAGCCCCTGTGGCTTAGGATTCGCTCCACTTCGTATTGTTCCTCTCCATCGATTTGATCCGGAGGAGGGTTGATAAAGTTTGGGCCGTGCTCCGCAGTTTCATGATAGGGGGTTAGGAGGGAGGCATGAAAGACCGGGTGGATCCTCCAAGTTGGAGGAAGTCGTAGTTGATATGCTACAGGGGAGATGACCTTCTCAATTTCAAAGGGGCCTTCTCGTCGAGGGGCCAGCTTCTTGGAAGGGTAGCGTAGTTTCAAGTTTTTGTTGTCAAGCCAGACGCGATCTCCTATTTTCCACGGTTTGAATGACGTGCGAGTGCGTTCCTGCATCATTTGTTGGGCTATATGATGGGCCTGCTGCGCTTCGTCTCGGGCTTTTTCTAAAAGGGAGAGTCTCTGCTTGAGTGCTGGGAGGAATGTTTTACCGATGGCGGGGTAGGCTCGGGGTTCATAGCCGAGCATAAGAAGAAACGGGGATTGCTTGGTCACAGAATGTGCTGCGGAGTTGTGCGCGAATTCGGCCATGGGAAGGAGGTCCGACCAGATGGATGTGTTCCCCTGACAGAAGATGCGAAGATACGTTTCCAGTTCCTGGTTGACCCGTTCAGTTTCGCCGTCCGTTTGTGGGTGATAGGCGGTGGAGAGTGCTAGATCATAGGAGAGCAGTCGGGATAGTTCCCGCGCGAAGGCGGAGGCAAATTGGGGACCTCGATCTGAGATGCATCGTTCATGTAGGCCGAATCTAGGGAAGACATGTTGGAAAAAGAGGCGTGCTACTCCTTCAGCGTCGATGTCTTTGGTACAGGGGCAGAAAATTACCCCCTTTGTAAGTCCGTGGTCGACCACGACCATGACAGAATCGAAGCCGCGAGACAGGGGCAGGCCAGTGATGAGATCGACAGAGATGGACTGGAACGGACGGGAGGCAGTGCTCGGAATTGGCCGAGCCGGCGGTACGGTAGGGTGCGTCAGCACCTTATTGGCCTGACAGGTGGCGCAGCCGGCTAGGAATTTTCGCACGAAAGTGGAAAGTCCCGGCCACCAATAGTCGCGCTGCAACAGGTGTAACAAGCGGAAAAAGCCGGGGTGGCCGGCGGAGGGGGAGTTGTGGAGTGCCGTCACGAGCGTATGGCGGGCAGGTTCCGGCACATACAGGCGACCTTTAAAATAGAGTCGTCCGTCGTCAAAATGCCAGTCCGAGTGGGAGGCGCGCGGAAGGATGGAAGACCCGCGGTGGAGGGCGGCGAGGGCATCGACAACAAAGGGGTCCGATGAGGTGGTCATGGCAATCTTGTCGGTAAGGGCGGTATCGATTAGGCGGACAAAGTGATTAGGTGGGAGAAGTATGACATCCTGGTTGTCATCGGAGGTGGAGACGTCGGGTAGTCGGGAAAGCGCGTCCGCGGGACCCATCTGGGAACCGGGAACATGGGAGAAGTGAAGGTCAAAGTCCTGGAGGAAGAGCATCCAACGGGCCTGTCGGCGGGACAGTTTGTGGGGTTGCTTGAAGTAGGCGAGGTTCTTGTGGTCAGTGAGGACGGTCACCGGGTGAGGGGTTCCGGTAAGATATTGTTTCCACTCTTCAAGCGCTCGAATGACTGCCAAAAGTTCCCGGTCATAGATGTCGTAGTTTCGTTCCTCGGGGGAGAAGGTTTTGGACAAATAGGCGCAGGGATGAAGGTCTCCATTCCCATCCTTCTGCATGAGCACCGCGCCGGACGCGACCAGGGATGCATCGGTCATGATCCAGAATGGCGCATCAGTATGGGGAAGGCGCAGAACTGGTCTGGAGAGGAAGGCTTGTTGGAGCGCACGGAAAGCCTCGTCGCATGCAGGGGTCCACTCCCAAGGCGTTGTCTTCTTCGTGAGGTCATGGAGAGGTCGCGCGATCGAAGAGAAGTGGGGGATAAATTTCCGGTAGAAGTTGCAAAAGCCGATAAACGATCGAACGGCTTTCACTGACCGTGGGGGGGTCCATTCCTGAATTGCTTTGAGCTTGGTGGGGTCAAGAGTGATTGCCCCAGGTCGAATGATCATGCCCAAATATTCCACCTCGGATGTATTAAAGAAACACTTCGAAAGCTTTAAGAAGAGATGATGTTCCTTCATGCGTTGTAGGACTCGTAGGGTGCGGCGGTGATGAAGTTGAGAATCGCCTGCGGTATGGATGATCAGGTCGTCCATATAGATGAGAAGCCATCCTTCTGATATCATGTCACGAAATATATCATCCATCAACGCCTGGAAGGTTGGCGGTGAGTTGCACATGCCAAAGAACATCACCGTGGGCTCGTAAAGTCCGAAGGGAGTGATGAATGCCGCCTTCCAGGTGTCGGAGGCTTTGATGCGGACGTTGTTATAACCCCATCGGACGTCCATTTTGGTGAAAAGGGACGAATCCTTGAGTTGATCGATGAGGTCCGAAATCAGTGGAAGGGGGTAGGCATTTTTGACCGTGTGCTGATTCAAGTATCGGTAGTCTTGACAGGGTCGTAGTCCTCCGTCCTTTTTTTTGACGAAAAAGAAGGGCGAGGCTTGTGGGGATTTGGAGGGTTTTATCTTTCCAGATTTTAGATGCTCATCGACGAAAGCCTTGCAAACGGCCAATTCCTCCGGGTTCAAGGGGTAGGCCTTTGCGACTTTTGGAACGAAGTCGGGTGTGAGATCTATGGCGTGGTCGTAAGGGCGAGAGGGCGGTAGCTCGCCATCGTTTGGTTCCTCAAATACGCTTCGGAAGTCCTCATATTCAGGAGGGAGGACCGTATCATTTTTCAATGAAAGTTGGGCTAGTTCGGTGGAGATGGTGGTTCTAGCAATGATCTCGGGAGCGGAGGTGATTCCCAAGTAGCGAAGAAGGTATCGTTGTGCGATCGGATCGCGAACAGGAGGAGTTGGTGCTGGTTGGGCAAATTCAATCTGACCGGCGGCCCAATCTATAGTTGGGTTGATTTCTCGTAACCAGTTCATTCCTAGGATAACTTTTTCTGTCCCAGTATCTATGACGAGAAAGCGGCGTCGTTCCGTCCAGGAGCCGTAAGCTACATTGAGAATGATGTAGTGCCGAATGATCCCGTTTTTGTTTTCAGATCCGTCAACATTATGGGCCCGGATTGGTTGGGGGAGCCGATGAGTTTTCCATCCCTTGAGACGAGTGAGATATTTATTGACGAAGCATCCGGTGGCTCCGCTGTCTACCAGGGCAGAGATTTCAACGATTTTCGTCGCGTCCGATTCGTACAGTCGAATGGGGATTTTGATTGCTCTAGAATGGGATCCTAGTACAAATACAGGTGCGACGGAAAGGGGAGGTAAAGACGTTGATACCTTCCTCCCAGTTAAAAATCCTGCGAAGTGTCGAGTGCTCGGACATCCTGGTCCTCTGCGGTACAGGTGCGGAGGATGCGGAGTAGCTCGTCCCTAGGGAGGTCAGAGCTTTGGATGAATTCTCCTAATGCGTCCGTAGTTTCTACTCCTTTGATGGTGTGTGATCGGGTAGGGAATCTCCTAGGGCGAGAATCTTCCCGGGGGTGATTGGTGGTGCGGCATCCTACTCGGTGGCAAATGAAGCATTTGTTGTTCTTCATATGTTCGGCCCGTTCTACCGGGGTGAGGCGGATTGCATCGACGTCCATAGCGTTTGGGTCGCGACGGTGAGAATTCCCAGAAGTGGGAGAGGGAAGGGGAATATAGTTCCGGCGCTCTCTGATCTTCCTGAGGCGTCGGATATTCTCGTCGAAGACATGGGCCTTCTTAATCCAATCCCTCCATTTCGTCGGCTGGGGGTTTAAGGTTGCCATCATATTGGCGAGTCGTTCATCTACTCCTCGTCGAAGGATATCAATCAGGATTTCGTCGTGTCCTGCTTCTAATTTACTCCTCATTACCTTCAACTCGAAGGTAGTGACATAGGTGTCAAAGTTGCCCCTCTGGAGTCTTCCAGGCAGCGTCTTTTCGCTTTCGTCTTTGAAGTCGTTCTGCTTCAACTCGTACAGCTCGTTCCGAGCTCTCTCTTGTTGTCCGGTCGGGACAAAGGATTCCGTGAATGCTTCTTGGAATTGTTCGAATGTGGCATCCATTACCTTCGGATACCAGGTTTCAGCGAATGCTGCAGCTCGTCCTTTGTTCATCTTATTGAGGCAGGTGAGGATGAGGAGCGAGTCGTTGTCGTAAACATCCTGGTTGATAGTGAAGAAGGCTGTCATGGCCAGCATCCATCGTGTTGCGTCTGCGGAGTTTCCATCGAAATCCCCGGGTAGGGCTGCCCGGAGTTCCCCTTTCTTAGTAGAGGAGGGTGTAGCGTCGGCCATGGGTGTATCCTGCGGTTCCTGGGTAGTATCGGTTACGAGTACTACGGGGGAAAGTGTTGGGGCGGGAGTGGAAGGCGGGAGTAGATGGGCGTGCTCTAGTACTGTTTCGGGGGTTATGGATCGTCGTCTCCTGCGCTCTCTGAATAGGAGACTTGGAGGAGGGGGTCTGGGAGCGCTAGAGGTGGCGATTCGTCGGGGTGCGGGAGAGTTAGTTTGGTAGGGGTTCTCGAATGGTCTGGGCTCAATGGGGGTTCCGCTAGGGGTGGGCTCGTCTTCGAAGAATACTTCTTCGTTCCCGGTTTCTTCCTCCGGCTCTGGGGAGGATTCTGGTTCTCTGGGGACTCGGTACGACGTGGTGTCGGGGTGTTCGCCCTTCTGCTAAATAGCAGGGGCGCTGGTAGAGCTAGTTCTTTTGTTACGCCGATTGCGTACAATCTCCTATGGTCAATCCGAAGGTCCTATGTTCTCGCAAGATAACACTCGGACAGCGTCCACTCAATAGTAGGACGAAGACTAGTCAAGGTTGGGAGCTCGCTA
>JBBPLV010000643.1:0-15871 GCA_038089975.1 Boletellus ananiceps | reverse complement strand
TACTGTTGCACTGCCGCGCCCTCACCCCTGTCTTGCCTAGCGTGCTCATGAGCACGCATCGCAGCCTCACTCTCCCTTGCCTGCCGGTGTTGTGCTGCCCTTGCCCCGTTTCACCCCCGCCCCGTCCTACCCAGCGCACTCATATGCGCACGCACACACGCCTTCACCCATCTCGTTGTTACTGTCGCCATTGCCGAGCTGTCATGCCCTCACCCCATCTCACCATTTCCTCGTCTCGCCTAGTGTGTGAGTGCGCGCCTGCTCTCACCCACTCCCACCCAGTCTTGTGGGAGGGCTCTATCTTCGCCACCCGCGTCCCCTTCCAACCTCCAACCCTTCGGGAGCTGAATGGCCTGGTTGAGGCACTCTCTTTCCGCCTGCACACCTTCCCGACATGCAGAAGGCCCAACAGCTCCGTCGACACCACTGCCCATCACCTGCATGGCCATGCCCATCCTCCTAACCTGTCAAGGAGTCGAACGGCTCTTTCAGCTCGCCGCCCCCACCGTCCTTATCATGGTTGTTAGTTATCCTGCGTGCTCGTTTGACTAAGATGAGTGTTGGGCGCCAAGTCCGAGTATTTTTCTTTCCTGATACTTTGATAGTGTCTTCGGTGTGATTGGCGGCTCTGCATTACGTGCGTCCATGCATGTTGCATATTCACTTGGTGTGACTGACAAAGCATCATGGACATGTCCTGGTGTGGGCTTGCCACGTGAAGAGTTAGGATCTCAACGGCACAAACTACTCGAACCTGTTTGCCTACCATCGATTGCGACAAGTAAGAGCTGACACACCGTCTAAAGTGGCTAGCTCGTTCATCATTCCGTCGTGCAGCGTACATGGCCTGAACCTCGCCGTTCCAGAGCAAGCGAAAGCACTCATCAGGTCATAGTCCGATCGTGAAGATACGGCCCAGTTTGCGGATTCGAATGTGGACGACCAGGTGAGGACAAGCCGTGGCGAGTCCAATGACACCATGCAACCCCTTGGCCTGCAGATGATCATGCATGTTCCATTTTTCCAAAACTCCACATCAAGTCTGTCGTACTCAAACCCGGTAAGGCCTCCCTCTCTCCTCCCATAGTCGTTGTGCATTCCGTCCGCCACACCACGCCGCGATCGCTAACGCCCCCTTCCTTTCTTCCATATTACCCGATTCTGTGCACATTGCCTCACTCGCGTTTCATTGATATGCGCGGGCGGCTGCCCAACTGAATGGGACGTGGAGAGGCGACCCCGAGGCATTCCAAGATCTTTGCCAACCACCCCAACATCATCGATTTCGCAGACGCGGAGAACACGAAGCCACATTTCGACATGAGCCTCCTCGAACGCGAAACCGGGGCTGTGGAGTACCCTCAGTTGAGGGTAGCCGCGACGAGCGTGCACGCGTTGAGCCTCTATTTCGTGAGTCGTCACATCATTCTCGAATGCCGCAGCATACCCTTTGCCTGGTTCCAGCACTGCTTCTTTTCCTGAAGTTACTGTATATGGGACCATGTACTCATCACGAATTCAATCACTGCCATGGACAGGTGCTAACACGTTCGCGTTCGCTTATCTCAACCGGACGGTCAAGATGTGGTCCCTCAGCTCTGCGCACGCCAGTTTCATGATGGATGCACATGACAAAGGGATCAACTATGTTGACTTTTATCCCAGCCCGACAAACCCTATCTCGTTCACTTGACCTGCCCGCTAAACGAGCCTAATTAGGCTCCCTTATAACGCGTGTGCTCGAGCCTAGTCGTTCCTGCAGAATCCCGACACCGTGTCCAAATATAGGCCCTGGGGCAAGCTGAAGTTGCTGAACTGGACACAGCTTTGACTAGGTGCCGCTCAGCATCCTCGGCATCTCCTGCCGGCGCTTGCTAAAGCAGTCCCTTGGACATTCTCCCACGCCTCTTACCACCCCCCCTCGTCGTCGCCGGCGACGATGAACTCGTTCCCCTCTCGTCATTATCGTCGTCACCGTCGTTCATTGCGGGCTCACCCGTTTCTCCTCTCCTCTGCGACCATGTCGCCTCCTGCCGTGGCTCCGCACTCTTCATCACCCCTCCATCGTATCCAACGCCCTCGACGCCATCAGGCTCATCCACAGTGGCTTCCCAGCAATGCACCAAGCTCGAGCACCTCCACCGCAAACTTGGTGACGACGTCTCCACCACCGCTGCCTTCCCCGTCGCATGCCTTACCACCTTACACACGCCACCAGGCCCGCACGCGCTGCCACTCCGCACGCGCTGCCACTCCGCACACATGGCGACGACGTTGCAAATGCACTGTACAGCAGTCCGAACGACGAGAGGATCAGTGGGGCCGGTCAAACCCATTGTAGCGTGTTGTCCCATTGCCACACCCAATCTCTGGAAGACCGTCGCGCACACCGCATCGAGGACATAGATATGTCTACCAAAACATTGCGACGAACAAACAGGTCTGGATCTGATCTTCACCTCCTCTCCGAGTTCAAAATCGCATTTGAGGGCTATGACGTGTCAGCCAATTGGGCCGCTCGGACCGTTCAGCCCGGTGACGAAGCCATCCTCTTCTTGACCTCGGGATCCACCAGTTTCTCCAAGGTCGTTGTCCACACCTACCGGACCGTCTTGGTTGCTTGCTCCTCTAAGGCTGCTGCCTATGGATTAACTTCAGTCTTGAACTGTAAGCTTCATTCTGCTACACTTCTCTTCGTGTCTGACGTGTGATCACTAGGGGTTGGTTTTGACCACGTTGCTGGCTCGCCCGCGATGCACATCACGCCTTTGCTACACGGTGCTTTTCAGCTTTATGTGCATGCATCCACCATCTTGTCGGATCCCCTGCGTTTCCTCCCCCTCATCGAGGCTGGGTCAATCAACATCACTTTTGCCCCCTAACTTCCTTCTTGCGAAGCTCGTTCGGGATCTCGAGAAGAGGATAGACCTTTTCGGCTCATTCAACCTGTCGTCTCTCTTGCGCATCCACAGTGGTGGTGAGGCGGTCGTGTCGAAGACTGCGAAGGACTTTGTCGCATTGCTCAAGAACCTCACCCGCGACCCCTCTCGCCTCTCCTTTATCGTCGCTTCTGGCTTCGGTATGACCGAGACCTGGTGAATGGTGTCTTCTGAGCAATTATGTTGTACCAATAAGTCTGCAGTGCTGCATGCATCTACAACGATGCTGGCGTGGCTGTCACCGAGTCCAAATCCGAGTTCTTGGAGCTTAGTACTCCAAACCCTGGATGTGAGATGCGCATCGTGAACCCTGAGGATAGCATCACCGTCCATCCCGACGGAGAGAGTGGAGAGCTCCGACTTCGTAAGCCCATGGTGTTCATCCGTTACTGCAACAACACCCAAGCAACCGAGTCCTCGTTTGTCGAGGGTGGCTGGTATCGTACGGGCGACGTTGGCATCATCCAAGATGGTGTTTTGAGGCCGAGCAGACATATCAAGGGTGTTGTCATCGTTCATGGTGTCTCCTATAGCACCCCCAAGCTCGAGATGTATCTTCAGAATGTGGAGGGTGTCACGCACTCTTATCTCGCTGTCGCACCCTACCGTGTGCCGGGACAGCAAACTGAAGGCTTCGTCGTCTTCTATTCGCCCTCTTTCGACTTGAATACCGAGGATGCGCCAAACAAGTTGGCAGCAACCAATCGTGTTCTACCTGGTACATCTGTCAAGATGATCTCCCTTGCTCTTCAGCATATCATTCCCATCCCCGTTAACCAGGTGGAGAAGACTATGCTTGGGGAACTTTCTCGCTCCAATCGTTCAACAAGGGTGCGCATGCCAGGTACATTGCCAGTGCCGATGAACACCTCCGCGCGGTACATGGTGCCTCCTTTATCAGTCCTACGACAGAGACTGAGAAGACGATAGCTCGTATCTACACCAAAATACTCAACCTGGACGTCGCTGACGTGTATGCTGCGGACAACGTGTTCGGACTCGGTAGTACTTCTGTCGACGCCATTCGTGTCAAGAGTCAGAGCGAAGCCGCCTTTAATGCCGTCGAAATTCCCACCATCCAGATTGTCAAGCACCCCACGGTCGCGAGCCTGGTCAAATACATTGACGCACACAAATCCAAGAGCCTCTTTGTGGAGGAGTATGACTCCGTCGCGCCCCTTCATGTCACGGGCAACAAGACGCCTCTGACCATCGTCCATCCCGGTGCAGGCAATGTGCAACTTTGCGCAGTACCTCCAGAACAAGCGTCCCTTCTATGCCTTTCGTGCGTGGTTTCGAGCCCGGAAAGCCATTGCTCTCGACCATGGACGAGCTATGTGGCGGTCGTCAGGTGCACGCAGCCTCAGCTTCAGGACCCCTATACAATTGTCGGCTATTCGTACGTTGGTGTCGTCGCGTTCGAGGTCACCAAACGTCTGGAGCCCCCGCGTGTCGCCGACCGCATGGCGGGGATCGACCGGATGATCAGCATGCTCTGCTTGGCTTGTTGTCCAAAGAGGATGCCAATGACCTCGCCCCCAAGCTGCGCCTGCCGCCGCGCAGGGAGCAGGGAGCAGGGAGCAGGTGGTCGAGCTATGGAAGTACTCCCCCGCCACGATCTATTGAAGATCTTCAGCTCACACATGTGAACTTTGACCGTTGGGTCAATGTCTTCCGATTTGTGATCACATGTGGCAAGGCATACACCTCGATGGGTTCAGTCCGTAAGCTCCTTGTCTTTTTTTTTTGGTTTTGACGTGTCAGTTACTGATCGTGGTTTTCCATGTCCGAGTCTCACATAGATGCCGTTGATGTGTTCTATGCCATTCCTCCGCGCGGCACCAAGGAGGACTGGTTGAACCACCTCCAAAAATCAAGTTCAGTCGTGGCGACACGGATATCCCCGGCCACCACTCCACTCTGATGGACTATGACCATACCCCTGAGTTCTAGAGGCTGTCCCGGGGTCGTCTTGAGGCTCGCGGCCTTCAAAAGAAAGGCTCTGATTCGCTTCTCGGTTCGGCGATGACGATCACATTGTATTAGACGTTTTCTGCATACGCATTCCTTGACGACTTGTTAGATCTTCTTTTCTCCCTTTTTTCTGTTAGCTTGCCTGTACCGTGTACGATCATGACGTTGTAATGACCTCGTTCTATGCATAGAAACGAACAGTTCCGAGTACGGCGCTGGTTTGAGTGAAGGTAAAGTTAACATAGTTGTAGATCTTTGCTTATACTATATGGGATGACATCATTGACAGTCTATCCGCGCAACCCTGAGTGCAGCCATATGTATACCTCGCCCACCGATCGCGAGGCATCCGATCATTCCACCACTTTATTCTTTGCCATGCTGGCGGGAAATATGAACCTCTCTCGTTTGCATGTCGCATCGGGTTCCACACCAGGCAAAGGTCTGGACTACTAGTTCTGCGCCATCCTGGACGAGAGACTTGTGTTCGCAGTGGGGTAAAAAGGAGAATAAGAGAACACTACGCGTCTGCCGCAAGCCCATGCTCGTGGACTCGTGGCACGCCGTCCTTAGAGGCGACGGGCGAGGGTGGGATGCGCGCGCACGAGCACGGGCGTGCTAGCAGACTGCGTGTCTACTGACACCCCATGCATCTCGCGAGTGCGGTGAGTCACAGTAGGGGGGAGCAGGGGGGGGCGGGGGGTGATGCCAAGACAGGGTGAGGGCGTGACGCACGAGCACGCGCCTGTCAGCAGACAGCGTGTCTGCCAGCAGCTTGCTCGTGAGTGCGCGGTGACATAGCAAGGTGGCGAGGACGAGGGCACCCAACGACGGGGGCGCGTGAGGACGGGGGCGTACGAGGGTGCACGACAGCAGGAGCACGTGAGGAAGGGGGCGCACGACGAGCCGCCGCCTCTTCATTAAGCTGTATCTTCGCAGTATTCGACACATGCCTCATTTCCATCGCACGCCGTGCTTCGTCGACCCCTGCGAGCCACTCATACGTGAACGTTGGAACAGAACGTCAGTAAAGCTTCAAGCGCGATCGTATCACGACGCACCTTTTTCTCATCCCATCCATCCATCCTGCACTCCTGCTCTTCGTGCAACCGTCTCTTTGCCACCCAACACCGTTTTCATCGACACGAGTAGCCTTTTACTCACGGTTTTCGAGTTCTCGCGAGTGCTTCCTGCGGATCAATGTTGTCAGCGGGCCGAGCGAATTTGAGGAGATCTTTGAAGCTGAAAATGGTGGAACGAGCTGTCGAGAACGAGATGTTAAGTCGAGTGGCAGAGAGAAGCATGGAGTTGGATACAATCCCTGGGCATGATCAATCTGCCCGTGACTGGGAGATGTGTGCCTGAGTACTGAGTCGTCGGCAGTCCCCGAATTTAGCACCGTCCAGCTTGTGGCACCAGCTGGCGCTTCCCATTCGTTCCATTCAGTGTGCTGTACTCTTTCAGTCTCTGATGGCACCCAGAAAAAACAAGAATCAGGTCCCTGATACTGTTAGTAGGCCACACTGTTCTACTATTGCCTGCACTATTGCATAACTGAATTAAATAACAGCAACCCCGTCGCACACAACCGCGCGGCACGCTACTTGATAACAGGGAAGTCCAAATTGTGGAGAACCTAGATCCTCATGTCCAGAAAAACTGGAGGCTGCAACGAGGCGTACGCAAGTCTCTTTTGGGTTACGCAATCCTGGACCTCGTCCAGCATGCTTCGGCCCTCGTCTTTGGAATCTGGAATCCTCGTCCTTTGAAGGCTGGCCACGTCAAAAAATTACAAAAGTCATTCGAGAAAGAGGGTCTAGAGCGATACAATGAGAAGTCCGTTATTCCGATTGTTCTGAAGAAGGATTTCGTGGATCTGTCGTCGCTCACTGATGATCTCTCCGACACTAAGAAAATCCCTCCGTTCAAGTATTCTACCGAAGCCGGAGCATCTCCTACCTCTATCAAATGTGCTGGTGGTAGACATCGATTTGAAGCATTGCAGCACTATATCGCGGACGTTTGTAAATTGTATAATGAGGTTCAAGGAAAACGCGATACGATTGGCATGGTGGCAGACGATGCGCTATCTTCCGAGGACATACAATACTATAATCACGATTCCATCAAAGAGTTACAGCAACTCGGAGGAATCCTCAAGTGTAATGGTCAGTGGTTAGTGGCGGTTTACGATGAAAGTAAGTTGTTTTATTATATCCATTTGATCTGATCTCATGTTTTCCCTGTCGCTCTTAGCAATCCTACTCAAAGACGGAATAGAGCTTGTCCAATACCTAAGCCGAAATGAGGCAAAACATGTTTACATGGAAACCGATGAGGAGAAAGTTATAA
This sequence comes from Boletellus ananiceps, assembly GCA_038089975.1. Classification (NCBI taxonomy): domain Eukaryota; kingdom Fungi; phylum Basidiomycota; class Agaricomycetes; order Boletales; family Boletaceae; genus Boletellus; species Boletellus ananiceps. The sequence goes on along the minus strand of JBBPLV010000643.1, from coordinate 8,606 downwards.
TGGAAATCCAATATCTGGGTACGCTTCCCGAGCAGAAGAGGGCGGAAAGACTAAAAGAGTTGCGTTCCCGCAATGCTTCTGCCAAGAGGGTCAATCCATTGGTAACGGTCGTTAACTCCGAGTCAGCTTTCAAAGCAACAGAGATTCTGGTGAACTGCAGTTCGCATTTTTTGGATATGCCAGAAATGAATGTAAAATGGTTGCACGCTCAGCTCTGTGGTGTTCATGGTGGGGTAGGTGAAGATAACTGATTTTCTGAATACCCATTGAACGTTTGCGGCAGCTTATGTGCTCAGCCATTGTGTGCATGGCAGAGCGACTGGATCTTTGCTTTACCGATATTATACTCAAGATGGAAGATGTCGATACTCTTCTGAAACTGTCAGTGGACGGGGATTCTTCTGCTTTGCAACAGCAGATGGTTCAATTGCGCCAAGGTAGAAAGGTGGCAGCGCTAAATAAGTTGCTTCCAGTATGTTTCCTATAGTAATCGCACTGTTCCGAAGCTGAGGCTACTCATATAGGACATTATTTCCATCGTTGATAATGCATGGCAGGAGGGAATGCAAAAACCTGCCATTGATGCCATGGGATGCATGGACGACGATGAATATCCTTCAGTATTTGAACAATACGTATCTGATGCAATAGTTGCGCTCATGAAGCATTTCAATGATCCTGTGGTTCGCAAGCAGGTTGATGCGCCGATGCATGCTGTACTTGATTCCATCGCACCTAAGTTCAAACTTGTCTCCCTTGACTTCACGAACACAACATATGGTCTTCCAGTCCTTACTCAAAGCTCAATTGCAGCTTTAGTGGTCCATTTCAAGAGGATTCCTGTGGCATTAAAGGAGGCACGTACTTTTGAATGTGCAGAGTACCTTGTATTGCTAACCAATGAGCAGATTTCGTGCTGGTTTGATCCCTTGGTAGACTATATTGTGGCTTTTTCAAAATCATCCAGCTCACCGTCTCATACACAAGCTGCTATTGATGCAACAAAGGGTTATAATTGTTTAGTCAAGGATTGTCCAGCGGGTGCTTTGGTAAGTCCTCACTGTGTATCATTAATAATGACTCAGCGAACGCTTGGTGACATACCTCTACACAGCTTCTTGGTGGCATACTCAACAATTATGGCGTATGCCTTGCTTTGGAGGTTGCTTTACCGTGGTACCAGCACACTCAACGTGTTCAGACCTCGAAGGAACTCAGTCTTGTGTTTCCCTCTGGTTCTGACAAGAATCCTGAACCAGACCGGGAGGCTGATGATGAGACCAAGAATTTGCGAACCAGATGAGCCAAACAGCCATCCCTCCAAGAGATCCAGTCCAAGGCTCAAATGACTTCTTTGAAAACTCAAAGTGACACGCTATTCAAGGCGATGAATTCAGCCTGCAAATCCAAGGACCCGATTCCCCTCAAAACCAAGGTTAATCTTGCCATTCACGGTACCAACCTACTCCTCCACTCTTCGTGGAACTGGCAAAGCGTTGCCAGCGCTAGTCGCAGCAGAGAGTTCCATAGCATTGCAGGAGCCGTGGTATTGGAGTTCAACATCATCGCGGAGTACCGTGATGAGCTTATCCGGTCAGAACGCGCTGCCTCACACCTTCGTTCTTTGTTTGCCATGCAACTAAAACCATACATGAAGAGGAAGCCAACAATACTACACACCCTTACCCGCTGCACTTCACAGGCTACTATGTCAGCTGAATTTTCATTTGCGGATGGAATCGCTCATTCTTCCATTGATGACTCCAACTCTTTCGTGATTTTGGACACTTTACCCCCTTGGGTGTCATATCGAGACAGACAAGGTGATCGAGAGCTGATCCAGAAGATCGTTCATACGGTCGAGAAGTGTCCATCTGCATGGCAGGATCCGTCTAATTTTGCTGAATCCAAATCCCCAGAGTTGAACGAGGAGGTGCAAATTGCTTTGCAAAAGCTCGTTGAGGTAGTGCATCTTTTTTTTTTGGAACTGTTATGCAATGAATGCTCTATAGGCACTAGAAAGGAACGCCCTTTGCAAATACTTGCATGAAGGCGACAGCAACTCGGACGCTAACCTCGGCATCATCTTCCGAGGCTGTGAGCCAAAAAATTTCCTTCCCAGGGGAAAAAAATCATCGGGCCCTAGTGTTCGAAACAAGCTGCTTCCACAGATAAGTGAGAAGGCTCCTGCTATTTCTGAAGATCTAGAAGCTGTCGAGGATGAGGCTGAACAGGAAGGTGCCGATGACATGACTGGACAGAGTACTGCCGAAAATCGTACAGAACGTGTCCCTGTTGATAGTACTGAAGATTTAATCAACCGTCGGTCAGAGCCACCAGGGCAAGAAGGCCGTCACTCGTCTCCAGGATTACCTCAAGACTCTCCGACCCAGAGGCCACCCCCACAGTTATCCCAAACCCTGTCTCCAGGATCTCTCAGCGCAACACGTTCACAGCAGCAGAGCTCAGCAAGTTCAATGGCCGGAGATAGATCATCGGACATACAAACAGTTCCATCTTCACCAAAGCTGAAACGCCTTTGTAGATCCGGAGGTGAGTACACTGATCAGTTGTATTGAACACATCATGAATGTAGTCTCTCCAGAAATCGGACTTGGACATACCAAGAAACGCAGATTTGCCCAGTCTTGAGACTCACTGAACTTGAGTCATCGACTGGAATGACCGGATGTCGTGGTGTCTGATTTTGCGTCCTGTATGAAACTTTTGTAATGCATTGCAATTAATGCCGTTCGATCTGTCTTACATCGATAGCATAGCATAGCATGCACTTGAACATCACTCTAAGTAGATCGAGATACATAAATATTGCCTCAGTGTCATCTGTGGTATATCTTTTTCAACCACGCTACGGTACTTGCTTGTACCATCGTTGCTCTGTGTCATGATCCTCCTGCGCACATCTACTAATGAGTTGGCACACATGACGACCCTCACTATGCCGCTCTTTAGTCCCTGTCCTCAAGCGTGCATTCTTGTCCTTGCACATACAGGACGGATGGCTCAGCGGCTTCACCTTCGCACTGATTCCAGACGAAGACGCTCCCACCCCGAACATGCACGGAGTCACTTCCCAAGTTTGGTCAACCAAGGAGTCTGAGGTCAGCCATTCCTGTTGCTTGCCCAGCGGTCATTGTCATCAAACGTCGCCACCATTGCGTTGTCCATCGCTTACCTGACGGTGTGCATGGACCACAAAACGTGCTGGCCTTTTGGCTCAAGGGTGTCATAGTTATCCTAGGATTACCCAATGAACGAGGGATCGCGCAGCCTTTCAGGTTCCAAGGAGTCTGGAGTGGATCAGATTTTGATTCAGATGCATATGAGAAGAGCTCACCATCGAGATCGATGGAAGGCACACGCCTTTTGCCAGTCATTCAAGGACGACTGGCACATGGCAGCGAAGATCAAGGGCGTCGAGTAGGGATGCCGCCAAGATTACCCTAGGTCCATAAACATAGCCTTTCCCTTGAACGTATCCAAGCCTTCTCGGAACTCGAGGCTGACTTAATTAGGCAGGCAGCCCTCCCCTCGGTCAAGATAAGACAAACTTAGACATCACCTGTAACATCCATCCGACTCTTGCTGTGCGAAGCTTGGAATGCTCTGCATGTTCCAGCAGATGATGTTGATCAATTCTTTGCCACCTTCAAAGACCTGAGCGCCAACAAATGGCTAAATACCGATACACGCTCCACGAGCATGACAAGGTAAAACGCCTGATAAAGGATTACCTCCACAGACAGGGGAGTGGTCCTAGTGATGTCCATCAACACGAGGATGTTATGGGTCACATAGAAGATCACTTGAAGCGGCACCTTGGATTCCAAGAGAGCAAGATCGAGAACAGCCCCGTCTCAATGCCAATGTGTTTCAGTACGATCGCAAGGTCTGCCTGACCAGTTTTCTTCTTCAACCGCGCCTTCAGTGCCGCTTCGACCTCCTCGCGCCTGTTTCGGGCACAGTGGTGATAGAATGGGTTCACCTCGTCGCGCAGGGCGTCCTTGAGCTTGTAGGTACCCATGTCCACAGTAGCCTCCAGTGCTCTGAAGTTGGAGACTGGTCTGAAGGCGTGTTTGAAGCAAATGTTACCTGCTATGTGCTCGGCAACATGTTTCATAAGGTCGGTGTAAGATTACGGCACTGCGGTAAGTGCGTGAATGATCTTGCGCCGAGCTGCAACTGGAAGGGGCAGCTTGGTCGCATGCCCTTAGTCAGAAGGGTAGTGATGGCATATGATACCCTCGACCATGCTGGATAGCCGAGCGCCCTCATACATGGGATGGGTCACCGCCCCGCGGAAGAACTGAAGGAGCTTGAAGTGATCAAGAGGTGTTGGGGTCGAGGTCAATGAGCAATGTTTGGAGGATGAACAAATCCTGATCATAACACAGCTCACACAGCATGAAATCATGGTAATGCAATAATTGACCGCGTATTGGAAAGTTGTTGCGGACCCACAGCCCAGAGCGGATTTGAGTGACCGTTGCGAGTACTACGACTGACATGAGTTTATGAGGTGGAAGGAAACATCATAGCGCTTACCTCGCAAGGGGAAATCGATCAGTGCAAGAATAGCATCCTCTGTTTTGATCTGCAGCAAGTTCCGTATGCTTGTGACGCCGACTCGATTGAGCAACTCCTCCGAAAGAATGTTGACATTTTTCAGTAGCTCTGCCAAAAGCCAGCGCAACGAGTGACGAAAGCTGACCCAGCCATCCAAGACGTCAAAATCTACAACCGTATATTCCACATCACCAAAGAGAATGTCGTGGTATGCCGGCTTCGAGAACTTGTCCTTGACGAGCTTGAGTTTTCCCAGCGCACATATCGAAATGATATCCCGTATGACAACGGAGATGGCATTCACGACCCATGAAAGTGTCGCCCAACTGAAAGCCTCTCCATCCACCTTGATAACACAGGACGGGGAAAGAGTAGCATCGCATCGAATACGCTTATCCAAGTGTCCATCTCATATTCAATGTCACTGGTGGCTGCACGCTTGTTTGGATGAATGCACATATTCAGAATACCTGGCACACGTCAGCAAATTTGTGGATGAAAGTGGGATTTGCAGCGATGAGCTGTTGGACCGGCTCATTGTGACAGAGGTAGCAGAGGTCACTGAAGACCAGCATGACTCGTGGCACTGTACGATGTGGCTCGTGACAGATGGTAAAGAGCTGGAGAGCGGACGTTTCAGCTTCTCTGTCCACAAAAAGATAGGCATCCACGATGCGTGGATATGCGAGGGTGAGATGGTATGAGGGCGGACGCATATACTATCTCCTTCCCACGTGCCAACACGTGTCAGCGGTCACACTGGTGCCAGATTGCTGTCACTATGGAAAGCCGGACAACCGCGCTCGGTCTGTGCTTCGACTTCGACCGACGGACATACTCCATTTAGCGATTGGCGGATTAGGGACATTGGTCACCACTTAAAAAATTAAAAACCGAGGAATTTATATTTAAAAATAGCAGTCTGCCAAATACAAGAGGTCGATTTCAGTACACGGTAAGCAAATGTAGCGAACGCGAACTATAGACTCAAGTCCAAAGGCTGCTATTAACCGCATCCTCCTCATCGGAGGAAAAGATGTCCACCCAGACGACGAGTGCAGCATTGATCTCATTATACGTAGGGATGTGCAGGGGTATAACCCGGGGTATCATGCATCATACCCACACCTACACCCCAGAAATACCTGCACCCACACATCGGGTCCAGGTCACTATGTCAGCGAGCGAAAAAAGACCCGGGGTATACGGGTATACCCCACGGTATGTGATATTTTTTTAAATATTTGGGTGACGGTCTCAAGTAACAAAGGAACAACTAACAACGGCAAGAGTGAGAGGAAATGAGCGCATGCTTGCCATCGCACGTGCGTGTAAGATGACGGTGCGCCAGTGGTGAGGGCGCGAGCATGGGGGCATGAGAGTGAGACGGCAGTGCGCTGGTGGTGAGGGCGGGGCGCGAGCATGGGGCGCGAGAGCGAGACAACAGTGCGCCGGCAAGGGCGAGGGCGTGAGCACAGGGGCACGAGAGCGAGAGGACGAGGGCGCTGAGCATGTCAACGAGCGCACGCAAGCACGCAGACAGTGTTGTCTGCTTCGTGTGCGCTCGAGTTCCTGCAGTGCGAGATGGTAAGGGAGAGGGAGGGTGAAGGTAAGGAGAGGAGAGCATGTGATGGTACATGCAATGGAGAGGGCAATGGAAAGGGAAAGGCGATGGTGATGGCGTGAAGGCGAGGGCGAGAGCGCACTATCCTATGATAGTGATGAGGTGACGGGTACTGCGGGTATGGTCACAGGTCACGAAAGTGTGACCCGTGTCCGTACTCCCGCAGGTTCCCATGCCATTCCCTGGATAGTATGCAGGCCAATTTTTTTTCCTTCACCTCAATGATGCAGTAGTCATTTAAAGCATTGAGATGTATTCAAAATACATAAACAAACTGTAAACTACTGTATTAGATCTGTGTCCTCACTCGCCTTCTTGCTCAGAGCAGGCACTCATGGCATGGCCACACAGGGTACATTCCAGCACCACAGCCCACCACTGGGTGAACGGGTTGGGTGGGAGTTCTGCGCCATCGTCCATCCCTGCTAGCGGGACATCCTCAGGCTGTTGGGTGGCACTGCTCATCCTCATGGCGTTTTCCCTCACGTTTCGTCCACTCAGGCAGCAGATGGCTGCCGCTGGCGGTGCTCTTTTGCCCGTTGACCATGTCCGGTGACGGACAGCGTTGGCAGAGCTGGTGGTGGTGCCTTGGGCATTGCAGGATACTTTCTCACTCGTCGTCAGCGCAGGCAGGGACTGCAAGGCCACGACGAGTCTTTTGGCATGACCAGCTCAGTCTTGCCCTGGTGTGGGGCACGAGTGAGTGGAACAGGTGACGAACGCATGGAGTGTGCTGTGGGGGCAGTGGGGTCGGCAAACGATTGTGAACAGAATCAACAGATGGGGCGCACAAACGGGTGGGGACTGAGCACAGAACAAGTGGAGACTGAGCGCATTATGCACGCGAAACAGTGGCAAACAGGTCAGCAGTCAACAAATAGGCGAGAACGGATGGGGCGCACGAATGGGTGGGGACTGAGCGTGGAACGAGTGGGGACTGAGCGCGTTGGGTGCCCAGAACAGTGGCGAACGGGCGAGGTGCACGGTGGAGGAAGTGGTCAGTGAATAGGTGGGAATGAGTGGGGCACACCAACGGGCAGGGAGTGAGCACGCGGAATGGCTGGCGAACAGTTGTGCTGCACGGTGGGGGCCATTGGGTTAGTAAACGGGTGGGAATGGGAACGACTCGGAACACGTCAAACACGTGGGTGGTAAACAAGAGGGGCCCACGAACGAGTGGGGAGCAGCTGTGGTGATGGACGCAGACAAGGTGTCTGCGTACGTGCGCACGCTTGTTCGTGCAGATCGCGCAAGATGGTGGACGAGGCCGTACAGTCACCTGCGGGTATACCCGCTACAGGTGCGGGTAGGGGTATATTATTGCGTACCCGTGCCGAAACCCGTACCTGCCATGCAGGTACGGGTTGCAGCCAGGTCCGGGTGCGGGTATGCCTCCAGATACCCACTGCCATGTACCAAAATCGACCTCTTGTATTTGGCAGACTGCTATTTTTAAATATAAATTCCTCGGTTTTTAATTTTTTAAGTGGTGACCAATGTCCCTAATCCGCCAATCGCTAAATGGAGTATGTCCGTCGGTCGAAGTCGAGGCACAAACCGAGCGCGGTTGTCCGGCTTTCCATATTCCCATGACCTTTTCCACATGATCCCTTCGTTTGTTGACAGCTGTTTCCAATCATTCCGCTAGTCCTATTTTTATTACCCAACTACTCATATACGGCCGACCTAGTTCGTAGCGCAGTCAGTCTTCTCGAAATCGAGCTGGGGTTTAACCAGTCAGACTCGTGGGAGACTAGAGACTCTTAGACCGTTACAAGCTATGCGTTACAAAGCTGCGCATCGAGAAAACAACAGCAAATACAAGTCTATGTCGCTCAGCCAAATGCCTCTACACATGGCGAGAGACAGGATTCGGTGGCGACTAGTATCGCCACCGTACTGCAAGGGGATGCCAAAGTGCTGTTAGGCGCCCGAAAGGACCTGATAGCCTGGTTGGCCCGTGGGATCGTGCATCGCACACGATGGCTTCTTCACTGGTAAGAAGCTGCTTTCACCCACCCTTAAGCCACCAGCCTCTCGAAGGGTCGCGCATCCTGCGCCTTTGTACTCCCTTTGACTGTCACAGCTGGTAGTCCACAGCCCTGGAAGGGCAGCAGTTGGGGTAGCGGTTGAGCCCCCTGATGAGAGCTTTCGCAGGCTCGAAACCGCATCTCCCATCCGCTCCTTTACTTGTCACTGCACGTTCCGTCCTGACTCACCAGGCCTAGCACAGCCCTGATCCTCGGAGAGGGGCGTCCGACGAGCGCAGCACACAGAATGGACAGCCCAGGTCGGCCTCTCTCTTGCACATAGACTCCACCCTGGGTACGCTTCGCATGCCCAGGCTCCCCATCTGGGTGCCGTTTCAATGTCCCAAGCTACTTACAGAAGATGA
>JBBPLV010000642.1:0-15879 GCA_038089975.1 Boletellus ananiceps | reverse complement strand
TAGAATACTTGTTACTAGACTAGGTGGTAAGAGGTTGACGATTCGACAATGTAGAGCAATCAGTAGGTGAACAAACCTGGCTACATCATACCCGCGTAGCAGGTGATTTCAAAAGCTGACCTGCAGTGAACTGGATTGAGATAACACGAGCGCCGGCTACCAGAAAGTTACCCAAGACAGCCCGAGCGAGGGGAACGGAGGGACGTAAAATGCCAGGATGGCGCTGGTGCGCCGAAATGAATTTGCATTGGTTTATTTCCCCGCTCTCTAGCTTCAATGCACTGCAGGCATGGGTGCACTCTGCCTCCGGTTGCACGGACGCCCTTGTTAAGGCTTTACATGCACCATGTCCAGCTACTTCTAGACGAATTTTCTGCGGTACCACCGGGGCTGCGTGTTCACAGACGCCCCGGACTTGTTGGGCGCACGCTCAACATCTACGCGTGTCATGGACCCACGCTCCAGCACGTTCCCGAACGACGAACCAACTTGGTTTGATGGCCGTCGGTATCGGGCATCTGTGGACTGAACCGGGTTAGCCGAGGTCCCGGAGCACTCTTGTACTGGATGAAAAAGGAATAGCAGAGTTTGGAACTCCTTTTGGGTAGTACGATAGCACTCTCGACCAATCGGATGCTCGAACAAGCGTCGGTAGGCCTTGAGTTCCAGCAACCACCAATTTCATTTAACCCGTCCCACAGATGCGCAGCCCGTCGGACACCGAGCAGGGAAGTGTGCGTCCGAGACTGGCTTTGCAGATGAATTGGCCCGTAACCAGGGCAACACATTGGGTGCCCTGGGCTTTCTGATGGCGGGTCAGAGTCGGAGCGTCGCCGCGTCAACGGTGGGACGTCGAGAACGGACGACGGGACAATGTCGCGCGATAGATGCCCTGTTGCTCGCAGTGTCCGAGTACAACCCGATCGTGTTGGGGCGGCACCGAGCACACGGGACAAGCCGGACGGAATTCCACTGAGGTTTCGAGGCAGGTTCGTCGTGCGATACGAGCTTCTCGCCCACAAGGCTTCCCGCGACCCACACGGCAGTGATACCAATCCTGGGTCGTCTCCCTGGAAAAGGGTTTTCATACGATCCACACGGCCCGCTCGACGCCGAGACCGTTCTGCGATTGCACGCCGGTCTAGAGCGACAAACAGCATGTCAGGCACTTGTCCGCAGTTATTTCTGGCGTTGTTTATGGAAACCCGTCCCCGTTCTTGTGCCTCAGACTCTGAGCTGACGGAATGACCTGAATCAACAATCCCTGCGGGCTTAGAGAGGTGTGTGACAAATCCTGACACAACAGCATACCCATGGGGAATGTCTGCCGATAGGCTCATTTACATATTTTTAGTTTTCGTATTGCACACAAGGGATGGGTGCCAAGGAGATTGTCGTCGCCCTGTGGAACCGAAATCGAGTCCCGGGCGCATCCCCTCAATAACACTGCTGCGCACACTGCGGCCCGATTGCAATGGTCCCTCGGGAGAACCATCGTCAAGATGCCTCACTGCCTTGTTTACGGGATCTACGACCCACCAAACAATATGACATTCACCGTACGCCTATATGCGGCGGGTATACACGAGGGAAACGTAGGCTGTGGCGCGCATGTGCAGCCCTCCCAAGGACTCTTAGAGAGACGCAGCGTCGAGGGGTAAATAACATGCCCGGACGGCGGCAATTGCGTATAGTGGACAGGAAAACATAAGAACGGATCGTCTGGCATGCGTTCCGATTACCGTGCTCGCGCCCTCTTCTCTCGGTACTCCACGCTGGCATACCAAGCACCACCTACCAGCGTGAGCAAAATACCGAGCGCGTTCATGCCCGATATCGACAGATTGAAGATAGAGACCGCAAGAACGATGGACAAGACTTGCTTGACGTTTGCTGTTCGTGTCAGATCAGCATGGTAGCTCACCCCACCCCGGGTAAACGCACCTGCAACGGTCATGCTCAGCGGACCGGCCTTCTTGTTTGCTGTAAAACTGACAATGTTGAGACCAAACGCGATCGCTCCATTGAGACCCAGCGCGACGGCCGTCCAGGATGTCAGCTCTTGCGTGCTCCAATGCCGTACATGTTCGAGTTCACCACTCATGTACGACAGTATGACGCACTGGATGAATGCCAGAGGGGCCATGCGTGTCAAGAGATCAAGCGGATGCAGCTGAAGCCGGGGTGGTACCAAGTAGCGGGCAAACGTCGCTGGAGTCTGCGAAGAGGAGGGCGATGACTGAAGGATGCTCGTGTATATCGTCTTGACCGCGGCTAGCACGGTCCCCAGCAGGGTGAGAAAGAAGCCGTAAGTGGTGAAGTAATAGTCGCCATAAGTGCTAGGAAGGAAGATGGCAGGATGAGATAGACTCTCGATGTGGTTTTATTGATCACGTACGCAAAACCCACGCCGGCGACGACGGGAACAAGGGAAGCAAGTTTCTGCCTGCTGCTACGGGTGCCGAAAAGGAACATGGAAAGAAAGACGGTGAAGATGGGCGTGGCTGCTCGGACGACCTGATGGAACTAGATGCACTCTGATTTGAGAACAAGGGGTAAACCGGGACGGTTGACGGGAACGCACAGGAATGGTGACCAATTCGAGTGACAGGTTGCTGACGGCAATGTTGACGGTGTACAGCGAGCTGAAGGCGACCAGTGCCATGTTGTCTCTGTCGGTCAATTTGGCGGGCACGTACATGCCGCAACGCAAAAGAGCAAAGCCGCCTATGGCACCGCAGAGGGCATGCAGTGCAGTGAGGGCGTATGCAAACGGGAAGTGAATGAGGACTGCCTTGTTGTACAGAGTGAGGCCCAGGTTGAAGCAAAAGTAGAGGGTGAGCCAAAAGGGTTGCGAATGGAAGAACGAGGGCGACTCAGTGCGCGAGTCTTTTTCGTTCGTGATTTCTCTCTGGGGCACTGGGGTGCGGGCGAGGGCAGGCGAGGGCAGCTCCCAAGGAAACGAGTAAGATGTAGGGGTGATGTAAAACTGGAAAGACGAATGCCGGGTGGTCAGCACGTCCTGGCTGGGCTCCAACTTTGGGGACGGTGGGGACGAGTCCTGGTGTGAGGCGGTGGGGATGGCATAGTCAAAGTAGACTCGGCGGGAGCCCTTCTTAGAATGGGTGCGGGCGTCGGAGGGCGCAGACTCGTCGCTATAGGACGGGTGCGGGTCCGGCGGGGGGGAGATGAGCGAGTCGCTGCTGGCGGTGTCGCTGTCCGAGTCGAGGGACGGGTGGGCAGCCTCGCTCGACGAGGTGGACATCCGGTCTTGCGGGGAGGAGGAGAGGTCGCCAGTGGATGAGGTCATCGAGCAGAGGGAAGAGGACTGGGCGTGGGCGTGCCTGCGAGATGAGGCCATTTTGTACTGCAGGCATGCACCAACCAGAACGGAAGCAGCTCGTTCACACCTCACACGTCCCCCCCGATCCAGATCTGCGATCGTCCTACATTGCGTGGCGTGGGAATGTCTACTTTCCCACCCTGCTCTGCGCGTCGTCCTCGTCCAGCACCGTCCGCGTCCGACCCCGATGCCCTCCCCGACGCGTCCCGCAACACCAGGTCCCAGCAACAACGCAAAACGCGCCATGTCTGACTCAGAATCGGCCTCTCAGGACCCAAAGAAAGCGCGCAGAGACCCCTCTGCCGCACCCACTGCCAGACGAGATGCCAGTCGTGACCCCAAGCGCCGGAAAAGGAAGAAGAAGGCACCCATCGTGGGCGTCGCAGACGCCAAAGGCGAGACCGCACCCGCCCGACCCGACGAGCCCTCCCGCGTGCCATTGTCTGCGCGGAACGACGTCGTCAGAGTCACTTCGCTCCCGCCCATGGCCGATCAGCCAGCGAGCGTCCTACACGACACGGACGACCCCCTGTTGACACTCCCGCCAACGCAGCTCAGCAAGAGTCTGGCGCACTCTCTGACAGCAGATGTGGGCGTGCATCGATGTGATTCCATGCCATCGACCCCAGTACGCTCCAGTATCCTCGATGCGCCCTGATGCCCATCCCCTAAACAGAAAGACGGGAAACGGTCCACAGCAATCAGTTCCCCTGGACCTTCTCGCGAACTAGAAGACAAGGTGGCCGAGCTCGAAGCAGAACTGAAATCCAAGAACAATGTCCGTCTCATTCCTTCTTCACCCCATCATCGATTCCTCATCTTTGCCAGCTCATTGCATCCCACCATGCTCTCCTGAACCAAGTGCACCAGGCAGTCACTTGCCAGGTGTGCCTGGATCTAATGTACAAACCCTACGCACTCGCCCCCTGCGGTCACCTCGCCTGCCACAGCTGCCTTGTCAGCTGGTTCACTGCCCCTCCGCCCGACAATCGACCTGCACATCCAGCCATCACGCGTCGGAAAACGTGTCCACACTGTCGTGCCATTGTCCGCGAGCGCCCCGTCGAAGTGTGGGGCGTAAAGAGCATCGCACAGACAGTCGGCAAGAGTGGTCTCTTGCAGAACCAGTTGCCCGCTCCTGCCGAAGCTTCCGAGAGCCTCGACCCAAATGCCGATCCTTGGAAAGACATCTTTCCAAGGCCGGGATCTCCAAGCCATCGTGGGCTTCCCTGGTTTTTCCCCGGTGCTGATATCGATGACGACGACATCGATATTCCCGATGGCGCCCCACGTGGCGAGGACGTAGGGATGCTTGATGTGGAGGACGGTGGCATCTATCGCTGCCTCGACTGTATGCACGAGATATGGGATGGCGTGTGCAGCAGCTGCGGACGCGTCTATCCCGGACACAGACCTGGCAGAGACGAACAAGAGCTCGAGGAAAATGCAATGGGATGGCTCGAGGACCAGATGGGTGCCGAGGAGGTGGACGTGGCGGATGATCCCGGCTGGATGGGCTTGGAGAGTGGCGAGGCAGACGACGACGGCGGCGACATGGATGACTGGCGTCCCCTTGACCCTTGGCGACGTCGATTCCACATGTTCCGAGGTCCCTGGGGTTTCCTTGGCACTATCCACGTCGACGAGGAAGACGAGCAAGAAGAGCAAGACGACGTGCATGCTCATATGGACGATCTTCGGGTTCCCGAGGAAGAGAGCGCAGACGAGGGCTACGAGAGTAGCTTCATCGATGATGACGACAACGGAGGTGGAACTGCCCACCACTTTGACGGACCTCGCTTCTATGAGATTAGCGACGAGGAGGATCACCATGGTCGGGATCAGGCTTCCGACGAGGACGAGGGTGCGGTCGACGCCCGTGAGCACGCACGGATAGGACGTCGTTGTGCTACTGCTGTCGTCTCGCCGGACGTGGATGCCGATGACCTCGAAGATAGTCCTTGGAGCCCTGTGGGACAGCATCCGCAGGGAGGACGCCGGAGACGGGGACATGGAATCGTCGAGTCGGACGGCTCTGATTCATCCCGGAGTGACGAATAGACAGATGCATCCGTTCATACTAGTCGGGCGATTGTTGAGGTTAGTCGAGCACAATACAATACATGGAACGTGATCTGCCTGTCGTGCACAACACTTGTCACAAACTTTTTCGATATGTGCGACAGGCAAGCGAGCTCCTTCTCCAGCACAGAGTCGGCGGTGCCGTTCTCGCCAGCTTTCGATTGTCGTAATACGGGCTGGTTGGTGCATTGACGATACCTGTGCCATCGGCCCACCTACCTCATGCCCGCAACGTGTATCACTCTCCCCACCTTCACGCAGCACACTCGTGCTCGTGCTGTGCGCGAACGCCGCCATGCATAAGGTGCGCCTGCCGTCCTCTTCAGCTACTTCATACAGGTGCTCACGTCTATCTGACCCGTTCTCTGCTTTTCAAATCCCATACCAGCGTAGCCCTCGCTCAAATCACACCCACCGTCTTCTCCAGCCTTGTCCATGCGCACCAAGACAGCCAGCAGAGCCCAGCGAAACCCGTCGACTGGCGCGAATTCGAGAGCACCACGCGCTGACGCAATTCAATGGATCTTTTCATCAAATTTACCCCACCGCAGAAGCTCAGCAGCGCTCAGTGTGGATCTAAACCGACGAAACTTTTTCGGAATGAGTGAGGTATTCAACGTTCTCTTGAATGTATGCCTTTGCAGCATGGTCTACTTTGCGAGGTCTGATTGGTTCGTCCCTGACCCATCCAGCCCTCCGAGACCGCGCGCTCCCTGACGGAATCTAGACGTTTGCTTGACGAGGCACGCAAAGAGATCACGGAAGATCGCGAGGTTCCGCGACTGCGCGTCAAACGCGCGGTTGCACGTCTGCCCGGGTTTCTACCCCGTGAAGCCGAGACACGCATTCTCGAGCGTACCCTGGAAGGCGAGCCGTCGTTCACGGTCCTTTTTGGTGCTAGCGCCGTGGGCAAGGTGTGTTCCTTTCCTCAATACCCCCTTGCAGAGCCTTGTCGACGTTCATTCCTGCGCATACAGACTGCCCTCCTTCGTGAACTTCTTTCGCGTGAAAAGCTCCACGTTCTCCATTTTGATCTCCGGATTCCCGGCTTTGCGGATGTCAGCAGTCTCTACATGTGCCTCAGCCAGCATATGGAACAATACTTTGAAGACATCTCGACGACCATGCCAGGGTTCGACGAGTTTCGACGAGAAGCCTGTGCGTTCAAGGTAGGCTTCAGTTGGACACAACCCAAAGTAAGTGGCGCAGGTGCTGATCGCGTTGGTGTTTGATAGCAAGACCGCCTTGATGTGGAACGCAGGCTGTCCGAAGCAGCCGCGGGCACCGTGGGGTCACAAGTGCGCATAAGCGACATCGCCCGTCTCATGGAACTATTCCAGGTGAGACTTACGCTTTCCCCTTTCCATCACAATACTGACGAACTCAGTATTCCCTCGTGAGATACGCCGAGTTCGAGGTCCCAGAAGATGTCAACGAACTCGCCAACCAAGGGCGGAAGGAATCGGACGTGTCGTCTGAGCGAACTCATGTAAACAATTCGCCTCTTCTCCACAGGAACCGGTGGTTCTTCAAGCGTGCCAAGAGAACAAGCGAAAGTGCTCGCGGCATGTCGTCTTCTGTGATCAAACCCGAAAAGCCTCCCAAGAAGATACCGGTATTGTTCTTCGATGAAGCACACAGATTGTATGCTCCGTTTTTGTTGTCTTTACTGTCCACTCCATCTTCGGCGAACAGGCCTTCCTTGGTCCAGTCAACAGAGACCATGAAGTGTCTGCTGGACTCGATGCTCGTTCTCACAAAACAAGACCGATTATGCCACGTCATTCACGCGACTAGCGACCCGTTTTATCAAAACTGGCTGCGCCAGCTCAATGTTGTACAACATTGCAAGGTCGTCACGATCGATGACTGCTCGAGGAGCGAAACACGAACATATTTTGTGGAACGTATATTGCCGACTATTCCGGAATCTCTACGACATGCATTATCTTTCGATGTATTATATGAGGCATTCGGTGGTAAGCTAGCGCATTGGCAGGATTATATTAACGAGTATGGTGAGCCACCTCTCCGCCAACGACTCGTCGGGTTCCTCACCTGGATCACTCCTAGTTAACGCGGGTGGCAACTTTGACAGTGAGTATTCCTACTGTAGCAGTCACCGTGTTGCCAACACCCATGGGGTCAGTCAAACAGAGCTCGCACTTTCTCCAAGCACACGCTGCCCTCAACCTCCATATCGTCCACTCGTCTCAACTCGCGGCTGCGCGCGATCCCACGACCCCATCTACCCCAGGTCCTCGGCCACGATCGAGTGGTCCAGATGCTCTTCATTCAGGCCTTGGCCCTGCCGGATTCAAGTCCTACTCGCATCGCGATGCGGCTTCGATCGAAGACTACTCTGCAGACTTCAGCGCAATGCAACTTCTCAAGGTGATGAGTAAGCTGAGCCAGCCCGGAACGCAGCACCTTCCGTACTTCTTGCTCTGCCGTGATATTGGCGTGCGCGCGGTGGACGGGATGATCAAGGGGAAGATGCTGAATCTACACTGGACCGAACCGATCGGAAGAGAGGTGGAGATCCCCGTTATCAGTGCGCCGGTATCACCCACGCCAATGGCACACCGCGTTCTGAGCAATGGCTCTTACGTTGGCGGAGCTAGTGGGACCGTAGGCGTCGAGTCCTCGGAAGATGGGGAGATGGTGATGGTGAATCCGGTCAATCTATCCACGAGAGATCTGGGCCAGATTGACGAAGGTGACGAGCACGAAATCATCGGACCGAGGCTGACGCCTCTCACGCCAATTATGCGCTTCGCGATGCGCGAGGTCGTTCAAGAATACGAAGACGTTCGGACAGTCTCCGAGTACGCGTCGCTCAACGACCCTGACGAGTATTGAACATCGAAAGTGGACCTCCCTTTCGAAACCACCTATTCTTTTGGTTAGACCTTGATGGCTGCACGATATTTATCTACTTGCATGACATCCGCCTTGTATCACGTTATCATTTAGCACTCAACGTCTCATATCTTGTAAACCTTGCTAACACAACCCTGGGATTGCTTATTGGGATCTTACGCCTCTGCGAACCGGACGTCCGCGTTTGTTTCGAGCCAAGTGAGCCACTTTTTTAGATATGCACCGCCGTGTTGGACCGTGGATGAGTCACCCACGACACACTATCGTGGTTATCATCGGATTGAGCAGGCGACTTGATAACGATAGAATGAAGCGACGTACGAGATGCCTTTTGGCTCGTGTCATCGCGACTATAGAAGCGCCGCACGTCAGCTCAAGTGGAGAACGATGATCTGAAACTTGCCGTTCATTCTGCGCTTCTCCTTCAGGAAGCCTACCTCGCGCTAGACCCCCATTTTTTTTTGGTTAGTCCGGATGCGAATGCGTGCACACGTGAGTCGCCGACCTTGTCATTGCTACGTACGAGACTGATGATCACGGCATCTTTCTCGCGGCCTTGCATGCCATCCACCGTGCCGATCTCGAGGGCTGGGCCATACTCGGGGCGCAGCAGAGAGCTGAGGAGCGTGACCTGGGCTTGGTATCTGGGTGAAAGGGCCAGTCAGGCATTTGACTGACTGACGAGTAATAATAAAATAATAATGACATCATTACTCGCGAGTCAACACGTACGGCGTAATGATCGCGATCTGGGATGGATACAGTCCTGCCGCAATCTATCGGGGGCGGAGATGAGTCATTGGACTGTGGAAACGGTGGGCGCTGCCACCAAAGTACAAAACGCACGAGCTTCTCTGTCCACCTTTTGACCACCGAAGCCTCATTTTCATTGCACCGGCTGCCTTCATCTCCGTCACCTTCTAGTCGTTCATAGTATTCGCATCCTGCGGTGTCGAAAAAGACGACAGGGCTTGCGAGTGTCTCTTTGACGCTCTCTTCGTCGTTTGTCTCAGTGAATGACCTCGTGTTCGGCAGGTCGGAGAGTAGATGTGAAGATACGGAATCATGCGATTTCAATTTGGACGCATAGAGCGTGTTCGATGGAAACTGGCATATTTGTGCGTGCATCCTTTAGAGTGGTGAGCGGAACCAGCGTGGATGTGAGGCGCTTCGTGCGTACCGATACTGAACGTTGAGCAACCGCTTGATGCCGGGCCCATACATCCGCTCTAGACGGTCAAATAAAGTCGTTTCCATGGTTCGCGGGGGACGTAAACCGGATTGCTTCGAGCTTTTTTTCTTTATTAATCTACCCGAACTCTCTGGCGGGTCCCCCGCAGGCACCGCAGACTCTTCCGCAATGACTACGTCTTCGTGTATCGACTCCGATTCCGTCCCAGTGCTAGTCCCTGACTTTGAATCAGCCACATCAACCTCCACATTGTCCATTAAGGGGGTCACGCATTTGCCTAACTCAAACAGCCTTGTTGACGTTTCTTTGCTCTCTGTGCTATTCTTGTGTTGCCCCCCCGACGAGGTTGTCTTTTCGCGCTTCTTTTCGTGCTTGTTCAACGACAGAATGGTAGGGGGTAGTTGCATAGGATCGCCTGCCAGGATCAACTTCTTCCCTTTGAATATGGGGACCCAACACACCTAGAATACCCGAAAATTCAGCAGTCAAAGAAAATATGTGCTGGCACGTACTGCTTCAATAGCTTGAGTGGCTTCGTCGATGATGATCACGTCGAAGCGGTGGTCTCGCAGCTGTCTTCCACCCGCAGAATGGCAGGTGGCTAGGACAACCTAAAGTCGTGTTCAATCGTAACCATTTTCACCCGGAGCGAGGGCCGTCAATACCTGGGACTCCGCAAGGACCGCTTTCACAACGCCTCCTTCTCTCTGCCGGTACCTATGTGACATGTCGGTTAGTTGACGAGCATCGCAGAGCAACGGGCCCAGCCCCACTCTTTTCTTAGTGCACGCACATCCTCCCACATTTTCTTGCGTTCGAGTCCACGTGGTTTCTTAGCCCCTTTTCCCTTGCCTTTGCCTGCAAGTGTGTCAAGGACACCATCGAGCTCTGCCTTTACATCCTTGGCGAGCGCCGCCTGATGATACGTAGATCAGTACATCTTCAGGAGGATAGGTGCTGATGAACCTGATCACTCCGGCCAGCCTTGACTTCCAACGTTACATCCAGGACATCCTCACGGGCCATGACCCTGGCTGGATGACCAATTCGCGTCACCTTGAGTGGGGTCCCTTTGCCCTTCTCCGGGGGAGGGAGAGCAAGCAATCGTTCGAGAATGTTGTCGACGGAAAGATTGGAGGCGCCACACACAAGCACGCGGATCGGTTTCTGGTCCGGTGGATTGGATGTGAGCTGACGTATGATCTCAATTAGCGTATGGGTTTTTCCCGTGCCTGGTCGTACGTTTGTAAAGGGTGTTGGGACAAAGTAACAATGAAACGTACCGGGAGGGCCATGGATACATGCAACCTCCGAGGCTTCAAGAGCGAATCGGACAGCTGCTTTCTGGCTCGGGTTGAGTGATTCGTCAAAGAAAGAGATATCCCCGAATTTGGATGGCCTGGAGGGTGGCAAGATCCCAAGCAATACGCGAACGAGAGGCGTCAGTTCGTAGTCTGTCTTGTCCTCTGGCTAATGAAGTGCGATCAGCGGATTCCCGAAGTATACGGTCAATCGCAAGGTTACCCTTCGCGTGGAAGGTATCGCAATTTTCTCCAGGTAATCAATAGCTTGGTCCATCCTAGGGAGGGCACCTCAGGCTTCGCCAGTATGCAGAAGTTCCATCCTACCGATCATATGTGACGCTGTTTGCAAGCTTGATAACACGAGATTTCTCTGGCAGATCAAAATCAGCGTCGCCAGATTCAGGGGGATCCACGGCAATGACAATGCGCGTATCAGTAACCTGTCTACCTTCAGGATGGTCGGAGAGTACAAAGTGATGGTACAAACTTTATACACTACGCCCTCTAGAACAGTAGACTTTTTCGTGTCTGCATCAGTGGGCTGTACTTTCTTCCCTTTGCTGCTTGTCTTTTTCTGCGTCGTAGAAACGTTCTCTTCGACTCGAGCGACATCTCCGGGCCTACAGGCAAGCTATTCAGGTTTCACGAACGGCACGATGGTACCAGCAGATACGACCCTGAAGGCGTGAGGGGGGAATAACGGTGAGGAATGGTGCGCCGAAGGCCTCTCCAATTCTACTAGTCTGCGCTTCGTCGAGTGAGATGTCGCAAGCCGTGATGATAAGACGCGGTCACGTACGTTTTTCCACCAAGCCCCACCCCGGCCGAAACTATACCCAGTCCGCCCAGCGCTAGCCCACGCTGTTCGAGCAACTTGGGGGAAGCGTTGCTCAAGATCAGTGAGGTACGCTCGATCTCCGCATCGCGTTCCCGCGCAAGGAGGACACGATGCCTTGAGATGAAAGCCTGTATGGCCGAGTCCGAACTTGGAGCCATCGTCGTTTCCTAATGGCCGTCGTGTAAAGACGACCACTGATGCCCTCAACGCGCACGATGCCGAACGCGCTCTCCGGCAAGATACTCGGCGAACTCGGCGTCTGTTAGCGAATTTAGGCTCCGCTTCGGCTAGTGGCGGCATTCTTGTTTCGAAATATCAGTGCAAGGTCGCAGCGAGCAGGAGTATACTAAATGCTTGTGTGTTCAAGTCCACCAAAGTCCTTTACCCAGAACAACAAACACCGTCGTTGCAGCAATACTCAAGGTCTGTGTATTTCGACCTCGGAGGGTGCTTGACACAATTGCAGAGCCGTCCATTTGCAATTGCTGTTCAACGAAAAAGAGCAACCTTGATGACCCTACCCGTAACTCCACAAGACAACCCCGGGGTAGTGCAGGACCAACCACACCACACCCACGCCATGGTGATCAGGGGGAAATTTGCAGACGATGAACAAGATGCTCGCATAATGCAATACCAGGGTGCGATGCCAAAACCGTGGTAGTAGCGGCTGGCTGGAGACTACTCTCGTCGCAAGAATAGGGCAAAAGCGGTTTAAATTAGCTTGTATTGTAAACAGCTGGGGTCCTTCTCGTGAATTAATTTGGACAGAGCCTGCGCTGGAACTCACCCTACACAACTCTAGTGTAACTCTGCCTTCGCCGAAATATGGCGAGCGTTTACTGCCACGAAATGGTACACGACGACAGTGATCATGGCAAGAGCGCCCAAGTAGTTGGCCAGGTTGTACAGCGTCTGGTGGCTAATCATGCCTGAGGAGGGCGGGGCGTGAGCTATTGCCTTGCTGGTCGTCAGTCTTCGTACCTTTGACTGTGGAAGTGTTGAGGCGTTGTTTGTGTCTTGTTTGGTCTGAGGCGGAAAACCTCGGACGCTTGCAACCGAGTTTGACCAGCAACATTCGTGAGGTATCCGTTATGCGGCCGACTGCAGCTCGTTTCAGTGGCATGCCCGAAGGTGCGCTTTCCCCTTTGTCTCTAAAAGCATAGAAAACTGACTATCGTTCTCCACCAGGCAAAGTCTACGTGAGTTCGTACCACGATGGCGTCAAGGAAGTGCGAATAACGTGTATGTTGGTCTGTTAGAATCCCTGGTGGGGCGACACTAGCAACTTGAAGCAAAGAGGCATCATTACCTACAGTGAGTCGTTGAGTGTGCATATTCATATTTCATCGCATTTTTATTGCTGTATCATCCAGCTGTCTCGCCGTTCCGTCAGCGCCCAACAAAACAAATCTTCCAGGGCTGGCTTTTCAATGGTTACAGACGCCTTGCTTCTCAAGCACCATATTGGATCGTTCCATTTGCCATTGGTACGTCTCTGTGGCCTCTGAATTGTTTGCGTCAATAATAACATCATTACCAGCCTACGGTACATATACTTGGGCGAAACGTTACGATGCCTGGCAGAACAGCAAGGCTGGGCACGTTGCATTGCATGGTACTCACTAAAATCGCTACTTCGTCTTGTTACTTTACGCTCTTTGGGAATGATAACATAGACGCCCAAGTCGAGCACGGCGCGGTCACGCGAAGCGAAAGATGATCGTCGGATTGCGACATGTCAAACAATTGGCCCTTTCTGACTAATTGTCAGGAATATTTGTGATCCATGCTCGGGCTTACTCAGGAGGATGCCGATATCTGGCTACATATAAATTAGGCCCTTGGTCGTGTCCACAGTCAGCTGAAGAAATGTCTGTTGTTCGTCCCTTGTTCCTCGTCGCTGGTATCGGAAATGGCTCAGGTTCGCTTGCGACGCTCTCATCGCTTTTGACTGCAGCTGACCTCCTCACAGGCACAGGGGCCTCCTCAGCGTAAGCACCTCGTCGACCCGCCCAAGGCAGGGTGAATTAATCAGTATGTTAGGCGTCTATTCGGCAAGTTAGGCTACAGGATCGCTTTGATTTCTCGGGGCTCCGAGCACCTCAACAAGCTCGCCGATGAAATCAATCAGAGCGGTGGAGAGGCGAGTCGCAAGCTACGCGTCGTTGGTGTGATCCTGATAAAAACTCGGACTGTCACCAGGCTGCACCTTTCCCGATTCCAGATTACTCTCCAGCTTCAATTCGTTCGGCATTCTCTGATATCAGACACCGATTCCCGGTGTCTTCTTCCCCTCTTCGCGTCGCATTGTTTAACGCCGGGTATGGTGTATGGAAACCGTTCTTGGACGTCACGGAAGAGGAAGTCCGCGAGTCGTTGGATGTCAACGTTCTCGCAGTATTCGCCTTCTCTAGAGAAGTCTTACTCGAGTTCACCAAGAATGAGTTCGAACAGCCAAGTGAGGGTGGGAAGGGTGGTGCAAGGAAGAAGGGTACTCTCATCTTCACAGGGGCTACGGCCTCGATCAGAGGCAACACTACCACGAGCGCATTCGCGATTGGTAAATTCGGCATTAGGTCGCTGTCCCAGAGTTTGGCCAAGGAATTTGGGAAACAAAACATACATGTATGTGGCCACGCGGTCGTATTTATTCAGGTCTCGCTGACACCCTGTGTGGAATCGCAGGTTGCGCACGTGAGTTGTGGGGACTGAACGAGGCGGTGGTATTGATCCCCTTGCAGAGCATTATCGACGGGACAATTTTAACGGACCGTACGAGAGATTCCAGAGGCAACCCGAGCTGGGAAGCCAATGCGGACGTCCGCCTCGATCCAGATTCTATCGCAAAGGTAGTTATTTAGACCTGTGGAAGAGTTGCATCCTCACTGTTGCACGCCTAGGCTTACCTCAACCTCGTCGAACAAGATAGCTCAGCTTGGGCTTGGGAGATCGATTGTAAGTTGGTTCACGTTGTGTTGGTGTGAACGTATGCTCACGTCGGACACGCGCAGTACGACCCGCTCATGAGAAGTGGTAAATGATTGCCATGGTGTCGTAGTATGTTCGCGTGTAAGAAAGTGCTTGCGTTGAATGTTGAAAGGTTGGGGCATTATGCATTTATGCATCATGTCCAAGGTTTGCTATTCACGCAAGCGACCTTGACTTGAGCCATCAAACCAAACCTCAGTCTGCTGGTACACTGATACAACACAACAATGAATGTCAATGACGTGTTCATTGTATTGTCGCTAGGGATGAAGCACCGAGGGGTTGTGATGCCAGCGACATGTGGACTACAAATGGAAGCTTTGAGCATGAGTTATGTAGGTGGGTGAAGAGTCGCCCCTCAGTCGGGGCTCTTTCGGCGAGGTAACAGTATTTGTCGGTGTCAGGCTGATTGCTGGAAGAAAGGCGTCCTCGATGTTATCAGGTCGTGATTTGCTCACATTCGCGTTGTGGGCAGCGTTCTTGCTCGGGCCACACATCGTCAAATTGGCAAGGATCTCGCACCACTTGCAAGTTTTCCATACCTGTTGAAGAGATTCAGAGACGATGACGGAATCTTGCCTGAAACTTGAGGCATGCATTGACGCTCGTACAGGAAAGATATCGTACAGGAGAGTAATTTTCTGCGTCGGTATTGATGTTCCTGTCTGACAATGATGGTCCTATCAGAGACCCCTCGATTTCTTGTCTTCTTCGAATGCCAGCTTGACCTAGATTGACTGTGTTAGTAGCTTCTCAGCCCGATCACTTGCACCTAACTTGCGCCAAGAACGCCTCGTCCGTGATCACCCGCATGCCCACATGTGCAAGCGCCCTGGACACGGTATAACATGCTTCGTGGGCGGTGTCGGTGGCGGCAGCCGCTGTAAACTCCCTTGTATGGTTCCCGCCTCCGGGTACGGTGGGAATGGCTGTGAGTGAATGTCAGGTTGAACCCGTTCATGAATAATGTCTCGTCGAGGGCGGAGGCTGACTACGTACAAAAGCCAGGGTGCAATGCAGGCATTACTGACGCCCGTCAGTGAATGGCACACGGGAGACAAAAGACGTGCATACAGTAGGTGATGTTTCCCTAAGAACTTCTTTCAGTTTGAGGTCAACGCCACACGACGTTTTGACACGACTTACAAAGTCCGTGGATGCAGTCGCAATACCCCACTCATAGTCGATGCCCCCATACCGCTTCCGGACGACATCCGCAAGTTCTCTGCCTGATGTCATCACGTCG
>JBBPLV010000641.1:0-15896 GCA_038089975.1 Boletellus ananiceps | reverse complement strand
CGCGACGTCTGTACTGGCGAAGCAATACGACGATGCAAGCCTCTCTTGCTCGTCGTAGAGCCGAGCAATCGAATGAGCAATAGCAGACTTGCCTGACCCGGCGACACCGGTCAGAAGACACACACGCGGTGCATCTTCGACGGGATTGTTGAGAATATCACAAATTTCGTGGAGGACCGACTCGCGAGTCCCAGGCAGGCAACCCTTCTCTTTTGTATACCTCGCCCCGAACGCATATGGCATATCATTCAGGTCAATGGCCTCCGCTGCATCAACCATCTTCAGAAAATGGGTAGAGATAAGAGAGAAGGGCCCACCGGTGTGCTCCACAACGTTCATCATCCGAACGACTGTGACCCCGATCTGCAGCGTTACTCCCTCTAGGAATCCGGTTTTCAACTCTTGCAGCTTGCTCTCGTAGTTCGTGATCTTTGTATCGATATCGAACATCGCGTATTTCGCTGTTCGAATCCCTATGTACCAAGGTCAATCTTGCCCATATGAAGCAGACTCGGATGGCGACTGACAAAAGTTCTTTTGTTTGGTATACTCGACGATAAAGTACGCGCACTCCGTCACCTGCTGGATCAGGAGCGTGATGGGCTTCACGTGGGCCTCGATCGCCTTCAAGGGATTGGCATCATGAACGAACGCAAGGACGTCGCCCATCGTGCTGGCCAAACGAACGATCCGCTCGTCGTGATCCTTCTGATTTACGAGCACCTGCAGAACATCACAATTAATCAGCCGTAGTATGGCTACCGACGAACAGAACACACCATGGTTGCGGATGAAATGACGGACCACGCCAGAGACGCATAGGGATGAATCTATGCGACGTTCAGAGAAATAATCGAGACTCGAAGACGACAGATACCTGGGCAACGTTGGCGACGATCTGGTTAAATAGCTTGACCTTATCCAACAAAATGCTCCACGTATTCTCGAATGTCTGCACTTTCTCTACCACAATTGTAGCATTATCGACGACCGAACCGGCGAGGCCGACAACTGGTGGTGTAGAGCCAAGTCTACTGATCCCTTCGATTGCCGCAGCGACAATATCGGCAACCTGAGGCTGGTTGACGCTAACACCTTCGAGTGAACCAGCAACTGGTGGCCTGGAGTGAAGAGTCCTGGTTTCTCTCACCGACTTCGGAGCTTGAAGCTCAGAGAGCACCGTAAATCTGGTTGTCATCGGTGACAGATCGGACCCATCGGAGGTGTCCTTGAGAGTTTCTTCAAATACTTCCGGTCATAGCAATCACATCAGCTCAACATGCCACACAGAAAGTGCTAGTACTGTACCGCCATCCTTCAATTTTCCCAGTATTCCATCAATGGTATCAGTGAGGGTTGCGACTACCTTGTCCTTCTCGAAGCGGTGCATCTGGTAAACCTCGACAAGGAAGGCAGACCGATCTTCCTCCACATCACTGGCGAGAATCAGTTCCCCTTTGCGGAAAGAGACGGGGTTGTGCGCACAAAGATAGATTCTCATTCCAGGAGGTATGGCCCTTTGCCTCCTTGGCCGCGTTGGTAGACCACGAGGTATCACCAACGGAAAACTGGACGTAGAATTGCCTCGCAAGCGGGCGTTTGGGTG
The DNA here is from genome assembly GCA_038089975.1 of Boletellus ananiceps. NCBI lineage: Eukaryota > Fungi > Basidiomycota > Agaricomycetes > Boletales > Boletaceae > Boletellus > Boletellus ananiceps. Next base: position 14,290 of record JBBPLV010000641.1, on the reverse strand, counting down.
GTGCTTGAGTGGAGAGTTTGATGTCTGGAGGACGAGAGTCGAATGGTTAAGTGAGACCGGGTCTCAGCGCTGTGGGCCCACCTTTGACCGTGATTTTTTTCGCCCTGGAAGCATGTTTAGCACGCTCATCAGGAGATTATGCGGGTAAAATACATGTGCATACTTGACGAGATCCATATTTTGAACTTGACGACCTATACCCATACAGTTGGAAGCGAATATGCGTTGACTGGTGGGACCGATGGCGGAAGGTTGGGAACCAAACAGGTCCACGTGCACGCGCGTCAGGTCGTACCGTGACCGATACGCTCTGATAGGCTAATTGGACCGCAGGTTTATGAAGGCCACATGGCGGAAAACCTGCACATTTATTCCCGCCGCGTTTATTTTGTCTCATCGGCTTTATTTTCCCCCACCATGCCACACCTCGTATTGTACGGCATCGCACGTGCACATAGGTTCCCAAAAAAATTCCTGGCCTGCGCGCGCTGAAATTACTGAGTCTGCAGAACAAAAAAGACACCCGCGAGCATAAAAAAAGTGTTTGGTGCTAACGACTCGGACGACAGCAATTAGCATTTTTTTTGCTCGCCTCACTGCGAGAGGTGGGGTCACGGCAACGTCTGAGCGCCTCCACTCAGAAGCTCAAAGCATGTTGATCTCAGACAAGCGAGCCAGGAAACAATTGTGCACGACAGACCATGACAGAACGTCCACTTCATTGGCACATTCTCCTGATCGAGGGAGGACACGCGGTGGCCTTGCACGCTCAGAAACCACTTGTAGTCATCAGGTCCTCACTCGGCTGTGGAGTGAAGAACGCCGCGCTATGGCGGCCGGAGAGCGCACCCCCTGCTCAAACATAGAAAAGGGGGGTCATCTCTGATGATTGTCTCGGGTATATGCGCACCTACAGGACTGACCATGGATGACGCGCGCTCATTGTACATGTCACCAATGTAGCGTAGCCAAGGAGGACCATTCTTCGGGCGCGTACACTTCAATGCGACCGCGCCATGTCGCTCGTACGCTAACGCCACGTGTAGGTGCATTGCTTGCAGGGTTGCTTTGACGTCGTTTGAGATTCATCGACAGTAAACGGCCTCTACACAGCAGATCCCGGATTTGAATCATCTGTACTCGGAGCGAAACCCTGACTAGATGTGGAAAGGAACGGGTATAGCGGGAGGATGATCTACCTCGGCCTTCTCGTGCCAGTGTCGTCGATGCCACCGTAACTGGGTGCCACCCAGATCACCCGACGGACGCCATCGAAAGAAGGGCACTGGCGGCTCGGATGCAAAAGATCCTGGGTAGCTGTGCTGGAAGTCGAAAGGGTCGTAAGCGGGGTGTCCAAACCCTCGGCCTACATCATGGATGTTGAATTGTAGGAAATGTGGACAGCGCAAACAATGTGGCACATCTTGTCCGGAAATATTGCCGCACAGATAGGTGCTTGCGTAGAGACATTGAACACGACGGGCCAATCTTGATCGAGAGCGGGGAGGGTACTATAGCTTGAGCGACAATCACGCGAGGAAAGAAGTTTGTTTGTTTCTCTGCATTGAACGAATCAATCGAGCTGGCAACGATGCCAGTATGTTGTTTCCTGGATGCCTGCAGAATGTCAATACTTACATCTGTCGTTGCATCCACCGTACTACCTCCTTCAGGACCGTGCCCGCGAACAAGCGACCCTCAAAATCGAGGGCAGAAAAAGGTAAAAGGTCTACCTGATGGGGCATCCATAATCGACATTCAAGCCCTCTAGCAGCGAACCGATTTACAGCACAGCCAAGTTAGTCAAAGATGAACCCAACGCTGAAAAGCTTGCCCATGCACCGAACGTCTATCTTTGCCTGGGCATCAGCCATCCGCTTTGCATGGTACAACAGTGCTAACAGCACTGACGTACGGGAATGCTTCTGGCGATCGCACATTCAAACTTGTGCGTCAAGGAAGCCGGCGCCGCAACAGATATTGGACCGTACTTGCTCCTCCCCGATAGCTGACTTCGTCCAGATATGAAGACACCAGTAAGGCATCTGCGAACGAATGCCTGAGATATCGTAGATTGATGGGGGGGATTTCGAATGCTATAGGTAAGTTGCCGTTGAATCAAATCGACACTGAACGTTGACTATGCACGCAAGAGCATAGGCCCTACTTGATTTGGGTAGTTCGGTTTGAGTAATTCCTACCGCCGTGGTGGCCATGACGGTCGTCGTACGCCCACACGGCTACCTTGAGACTCATGGTCGCACGGCCATATTGTGACCTTAGATCGAGTGTTCAACAAGATCTGGACATACAACTGTGGCGTTAGGGTGACCTGTGATAGCGCGAAGGCGTCAGTGCTAAACAAATAGTTCTAATGGTGTTCGGCGCTGACAGCGAATGCTGCCACACTATCTTTTTAACTGAACGACCCCTGCAGCGCTGGATGTGCAGACAATATCTAGATGTACACGGTCAACCCTGGCAAAGGTTAATTCGAGATCGCACGTGCCTATCCTGTGGCTTAGGCCTAAGAGATAGAGGCTGATTCCAGGGTGAAGACTTCCGTCACGTCCGCTGTAATATTGTTTGGTACGTTGGGGCTATGGAAGGGGACGAGCGAGCCATTTTGGCGTAAACAACGTGGAGTAATCGCGTCTGGGGTTCCTGCATTGACGAGCACAGTGGAAGAGTTTGTTATTACGCCCACGTCCGACGACCGCCAGTATTGCACGTTCATCGACGCAGGGCGGACCACTATCCATGTTGTTGTTTGTCAGGGTGCTGATACTAAAAGACACAGTGTCTGAGCTGGAGGAAAATTCAAACGAAAAGATAAAGATAAACACCACAACTTGGGTGATTGGCATGCGGAAAGAGAAATGTCAACGTTGGTTCACTGTTGGTCGGAGAGAAGATGGGGTGAAATCGGGGAGTCCCAATGGTATATTGACAAGCAACGATGGAACTGAGCCCGTGGGTTGAATGAGAGAGACGTCAGCTCGACTTGACCACTGCTGTCGCGGCACGTGACTTCCTAGATGGTGTCGCGCGACCTTGTCGTCCGCCATCTTGTCCTGCTCGCGGGCTAGTAGCTTCGCCCACTCTTTCTTTCGTTGGTCGGTACCCAGCACGGTGCATCCACCGGCCTCCCATCGCATGGACGTGCTCTCGCTGGCTTGTTCTCTCGTGCCCATGTCGTGTCGGGACTTGTCTCCTCTTCGTGGACGCTACCTTTCGCCAGCGCGCCCGCTCAAGGCCCGCTCTCTTACATTAATGCGTGCTCGTGTCAACAGTCATCGGTACATCCCATGCCTTTAGTTAGTGTGCGCTCGCTGGCTCGTGTCCGCTTGTTCCGGGGCATGCTTGGCGCACAACATTGTGTGCCCATTGGTCGAACTATTACACACACCAAGATGCGTCCACTGATATGATTCATACGCTTGCAGAGCTTCCTCCTACAAAGCGAAAGGGAGCTATGTTATGATGATGAGGGTCTTTGGCGACTCGACTCACTTCCGGTGGCGGTCTTCCACCCCGTGATTAGTGTCCGGTAGTCACATTAGTACTTCAATCGGACCTGTAGAAACGAACGCCAGCGTCGGGAGTTACAGTGGTAGGCGAGCCCTCCTGCCAGCTCTCATCAGGGAATCCGGGGAGGTGACAACCGTCAAGCCGTTTCTATTCGTGTCCCCACTTCACTGGAGGAAGGGCGGTCGTCATTCATCTAAGTGGGCACCGTGAAAACCAAGAACGTCGTGGACCATTGTAATTGAACAAAGAATGTTCGAAACTTTCACCATCAGTCCTCGAGCTTTCTATGCCAATTTCGGATCGTGTGTACGCCTTTTCTCTTTCTCTGCTCCCGGAGAGCGGATATTTAGTGTAGTTTGCGCTAGTATAGCCCCCACGAAAGTAGATCCATGTGAATGACTGCTGCCATTCCCTTGGGTGTGGTGTGTGTTGCGTAGGGAAAGTTACCTTAGACGAGATGCGCGCGACAGAACAGATTGGGATTTTCTGGCTCCGTTGAGCCGACCGTGGCATCTGCAATCTCTCGGGGCGGAGGGTATCGTATTCCTTGTAGGGGAGAGGACGGAGGTGTGGTCCCTCCTGGACTGTCGAGGCAGGACATGGTCGGTAACGAGGGTATTGTCTGCGGATGAATCAAGGATGAAGTCGTTAAGGAGTCCCACTATGCATCGGAGTCACACTTCGGTGTAAGTTCCTGACGGCAGTGAATGTGACAGGAAGAACGAAAGCGTTAGTGACTGTGACCAGCCTGTTCATGCTTCGTCTGTGAGAGGAGGAAATAGGGACTCCTCACGCATGGACATCGAATACGACGGTACGCCAATCTTGATCGGGAGCAGACAGCTCTCGCGTGCGAACACGTGAAAAGGGTATTACCCTACATCGAACAAATAGGGTTGTTCAGAGTTGATTTCGGCCGTCGATTTGGGGCCGGTTTCGAGGTCGATTTCATCAGCGAAAACAAATCGAAAACCGATTTCAACTTTGACTCACCTGGTTTTGGATGTGATTTGGGGTTGATTTGGGTCGATGCTGCATGCAGCCGTGGTGCGGCAGTGCGTCGGAGTTTAAATTTGTAGATGCGAACCGAGCGACGTGACTACTATCCCCCCGGGTGACTTCGGCAACCTGATGACTTTGGCATTTTCTTAAAACACAACATTCTACATCTGTTTTTCATTTTTGCTGCAGCTATATACCATCTAGTAGATATATTGAGGGTCTGCAAGCTTGAACAAGCACAATTGATGTAGAAATGAATGAGATAGCTAAGAGCCTGTCCAGCATTCCTCACTTACCTTGCTTACCTTAGCTACTGTAGTCCATACTTCAGCTAGAGTTGGGACTTATCTCACATGCCCCACCAAAGTCATGTGCCTGAGTCACACATTCAAATCACATGAGCAGTCACAAGTTATGTGAGCACAGTTGGTCATGTGACTTGTATTGCCTAGTGCTGTATACAAATGCTAGCTTGTATGTGATATGTGCCCCCTCAATACCCATGATCTCAGCATTCAAATCCCCTTCCATTGCAAGCCTTGTATGACAAACTGCAAAGACACACAGTCTGGTGTGAGGATGAAATGACTAAACTCCTCATCTTCCTTGCTGCTCACAAAGCAGTGTCTGGTGGCTCCAACTTCAAAGACACAATGTTCTGGTAGACAGCTGACCACCTCAATGAGAAGTTCTTCCCACTAGTGTCATGAAAGATGGGATGAGCTTGCTCATCCAAGTGGAAGAAAGTACATGCCTCTTCTTTGACCTTTCCTCTTATCTAACTGTATTGAACAAGTCAAAAGCTGATTATCTTGTCATTTATGCTCTCAAATGCTCTATATCTGGAATTCACTACAGCAATGCAGAAGCAATTTGGGCTATATATGTAAAAGTAAGTGTACCACTGTGCCTCAATATGATTCTACACTTCTCTCTAGTCACACCTGGCAGCAAAACCCTTTGTGAACAAGGGTTTTCCCTTCTTCACAGAAATTGCAAAAATCCTCCCTTCTGGGACTTCAAAGAAACAGATGCATATTCTTTGGCTAGGAGACCATGGAGGATCCATGGCTGCACCTCCATCTGATTCCCAATCTCCATCCAGTATGTCCATATCATCTGTCCCTGCCTTTGTCCTGCTTGGTACATCTGTTACACAGGACATACCTTGAGTGATTGGACTAAGACTGAACCTACAAGTAGGATGCTCATGAAGAGGTACAACTCAGCCTGAGGGGACAAAGGACTATATGGTCAAAGACCAGACTAGAGTGACTAGAGACTGAAAGAAGACTTGGACTAAGGAGTGACTCAAGAGTATGCTAGATTGTGCAGGTCAAGAATGGAGTACAGAATACAAGGCAGCTAGTATAAGTAGAGGGGGACACATAAGTGTAGAACATCATGGAACATGATGGAAACAGGGGATACTAAGCTATGATGACAGATGTAACTGTGCAGAAGGCTGTCCATAGAAGGATTGAGAAAGGATGACTAAAGTGGAATAACATGCATGGAGGGATCACCCATGATGACAAGAACATGAGCATAATTGTACAAGAACATACTAAAGATACAAGAATGAGAAGGATAGTGGCAAGACAGAATGAACAAGAGTGGATGGAGGAAAAGAATTATAACAAACACAACCTCTCTCTCTCAAAATCTCTAAATGTTTATTCAATGTTCTACAAATGGAATATCTTGGACTCATCATCAGACAGGGGCATATACAAATGGACCCCACTAAGCTTCAAGCTATCAATAACTGGCAACCCCCCATCTTTGTCAAAGGAATCTGCTCATTCCTAGGATTTGCAAACTTCTACTGCAAATTTATCCCTGGTTTCTCTGACCTTGTTGCCCCACTCACTCTCCTTTCCCAGAGGGATGAATCCTGGCAATGGACTCCCCTTCAACAGCATGCTTTCAATACTTTAAAAACATGCTTCTCTTTTTCACCTGTCCTTACCTTCCCTGATGCCTCTTGACCTTTTTCTATCATAACTGATGCCTCTCTTCTTGCTGCCAGTACTGTCCTCCTTCAATCAGATTCCAATGGTGACATCCATCCCTGCACCTACTTCTCCAAAACCTTCAGTCCTGCAGAATATAACTACAACATCTACAACAGGGAACTCTTAGCAGTCATTCTTGTGCTCAATGAATAGTGACAATATCTCTTTGGAACTACTCATTCCATCACTGTCCTCACTGACTACAAGAACCTTTCCTATCTCAAGGACCCTTGCAAGCTATCCTGTCATCAAGCCTACTGGTCCCTTTTTCTCTAGGATTTTGATCTTATCTGGCAAGTTACTCCTAGTACTCATATGGCTCCTGTGGATGCACTGTCTCATAAAGATGCAGTGGATACTTCCCTGGACAATGTATTCTCTCCCATTCTCCCTGACACAGTGGTCATTGCTATCCTTGATCTTTCCCTTGCAAATAACATTTGTTTCTCCTCCTCCTTTGATCTACTTGTTCTTTATGCTATCCAGAATCTCTAAGAAGGTTTTCCTCTCTTCCCTCAGTCTTCCCTCTTGGACTGGTCTTTCAACAATAGTCATCTCTTCTTTTGCCACCAGATGTATGTATGTTCCTCCCATATCCTGTTCCCTCCTTCTCCATGCCCTCCATGAGTCCCCCACTACTGGACACATGGGCTTCTTCTGTACCAAAGCTCTTGTGGAATGTGACTTCTGGTGGCTGGATCTTGCCATCTTTGTCAAAAACTTCATTGCTGGCTGTGCTCTCTGTCAACAGTCCAAAGTGAACACCCATCCCACTGCACCCCCTCTCACCCCCATTGCTTCATCTGTGTCTCTTCTGTTCTGGCAACTCTCTATGGGCCTCATCACTGACCTCCCTCCCTCTTCTGGCTTTGATTCCCTTCTGGTCATGGTCAACCACAGCCTTATGAAGGGGGTAATTCTTATTCCTTGTACCAAAACCATTGATGTCACTGGAGTTGCTCAGTTATTTTTCCATCATGTTTTCAAATGATTTGGCCTTTATAATATCATCATCTCAGATTGTGGCCCACAATTTGCATCAGCATTTGCATGAGAACTAGCCTGCCTCCTACATTACAATGTGCATTTCTCTACCATATATCATCCCCAAACTGATGGACAGACTGAATGAGTTAACCAAGAGATTGAAGTCTACCTCTGACTCTTCTGTACCAATCAACCCCACACCCAGTCCTCCTTTGTCACCACTGCTGAGTTCCACCATAACTCTTTCTCTCATTCCTCCACCAAAGTATCTCTGTTTTTCCTCATGCTTGGCTACAAACCTTATGCCTACCCTTCTTTAGGAAAAACCTTCATCCCTGCCCTCTCCAATCAATTATCCCTTCTAGAAGAATCTAGGAAGGAAGCCCTTGCTGCTCATGAATATACTCACAACCTCATGACCCAACATGCTATGTAGAGGTTTTTCCCATGAAAGGCAGGAGATAAAGTATGGCTTGAGATCACCAATCTTCACATTCCCTATCCCTCTTGGAAACTTGCCCTGAAATGTCTAGGTCCATTTGAAATCACTCAGGTACTATCTCCTCTGACATACTACCTCTGCCTTCCATCTACATGGAAAATTCATGATGAGTCTTCCACACTACCCTTCTATCTCTCTTCTGCTCCACTGAAGCACATGGACTGTCCTTTCCAACACCACCTCCTGGTATAATAGATGGTGAGGAAGAATATGAGGTTGACAGAATTCTCACACACAAGGGATCCCCTGGCCATTATCAGTACCTGACCACATGGAAAGGTTACTCAGCATCTGAAAACACATGGGAACCAGAGAGCAATCTCTGTCATGCCAAGTCCATCCTACAATGCTATAAAAGAACTCACTCTCTTCACTGAACATTTTATACCCATTGTTTTCTTCTATGCTACCATCATCATCAACACCCTCCTCTCCCTTATTCAATATGTCTTCTATGTATTCCATCCCTTCACCCACTTCATCTCCATCACTGTTATGCAGGACATACCTTGAGTGATCTACTGAGACTGAACTGACAGGCAGAACACTCATGAAGAGGTATAACTTAGCCTGAAGGGACAAAGGGGCTATATGGTTGAAGACCAGACTAGGACTGTATGGACTGAGACTGGTTGGGGAGGAAAAACTCAGAGAGACTGAGAGGACTCAAGAATATGCTGAATTGTGCAGATCAAGAATGCAGTACAGGAGTAGTGTCTAAGGCTATATAGCTGAGCCTATCACACATGGACCAAGTACCATAAAAGGAAGAGAACAAAAGAGGAATGGAAGGGGTCTGAGTTGAGTTGGACAACTGCATAATCAGAAATACAAGAAAGACTAAAGAGGAATAATAGATGCTTCCAGATCACTCACAATAAGAAGGATATGAACATAATTGTAAAGAAATATACTGGGGACACAAGAATGAGAAGGATATAGGCAAGAGATAAGGAATAAATGAGTGTATAGGGAAGAAATTATAACATTACCCCCTTCATATACTTGAGCTCCTGGCTTGAGAACCTCAATGTCTGGCTAACAACATAGAATGGCCAGCAAAGATGCTAGTGGCCTGTTCAGGAGTGTAGTGCTCGAGTGGACAGTCATTGAGGAGATGACCAATCTCAAAGCAGTGTCTGCAGGTATGAGCAGGATATTACAATTTCTTGTCTACACTCACATCTTTTCCTTATCTCTTGTCTTTTCTCTTCCTGTTCTCATATCCCAGGTATGTTCCTATATGATTACATTCACATTCTCCTTATTGTGAGTGATCTCAAGGCATCCATTGTTCTACTTTAGTCATACCAATTACACAGTCATCTGATTCAACTTGGACTCCCTTTGTTTCCATTTTAGTTCTCCTTTTGTTCTCCTTTTGTCCTTTCCTTTACAGTACTTGGTCTGTGTGCATTGGGTACCATTATATAAACCCTAAGTACAATACTTGTACCTTATTCTTGATCTGTGCAATTTAGAGTACTCTTGAGTCCTCCTAGTCTCTCTGAGTTTCCTCTTTGACTGGTCTTTGATTGTATAGTCACTTGTCCCTTCAGGCTGAGTTGTACCTCTTTATGAGTGTCCTGCCTGTTGGTTCAACCTTAGTCCACCCACTTGAGGCATGCCCTGTGTAACAAAAGATCAAGAATCTCCTTTGTCCCTCTTATCTAGGAGTAGGATATCACCCTAGTCATCATATCCTGACATATCAAAGCCCCAGAGTCCTCTAATGAGGATATTCCAGTTCCTGAGTCTTTGACCCATTGATTTGCCACAGTTCCCCCAGCCCCACCCCACAACATCACTGTCATCAGGTCTTTGCCTCCCAAAGCACCCTTAGCCCAGCCATTCTGCTATTGACTCTTCCTAGTCAAGCTATACCACCTGTACTTCCCTTGGTTCCCCCAGCACCTCCAGCCTCAGCACCAGTTGCTCCCCCACCCCCAGCACTAGTTCTCCCAGTTGTTATCATGTCCAGACTCAAAGCTGTCCTCCCTGCTGACTTCTTGGATGAGTCCACTGATGCCATCCACTGGATCAAGGCAATGAAGGCCTACTTCACAATCAACTCTACCTTCTATATCACTGATAACCACAAAGTCATGACCACCCTTAATAAGATGAGTAAGGGATGAGGAGTCTCTTTCTCAGAAATGTAGTATGATCACATGGTCAACACCACCATTGCTGGAACTGAGAAAACCTTTGATAAGTTTGTTGAAAACTTCAAGTCTATGTTTTATCCCTTTGACACTAAAGCAACTGCATAGTTGGAGCTTTCCAAGCTCATCCAGAAGTCTTTCAAATATCCTGATGGAGAATCTGATGATGGCTTCCAGAAATACATCACTGATTTCCAGAACCTCACTGCTAAAGTAGGAATTACTGATCAAACCACCCTCATCAACCAATTCTCCCTCAGACTGGACCAACAGATCACCATCATGATTCTCTCTATGACCACCATCCCCACCACCATTACAGACTGGCTTGAAAAGGCCAAGACTTTCCATGCTCAGAAAGCCTACATTGCTGTCCTCAAAAAGGGACACAGAATCCCCTCAACTTTCTCCAATCACTCCTCCACCACAGATCCCAATGCTATGGATGTCAATGTGATCTGCATCTCCAAGTTCACCCCTGACAAGTGTGCCTGATGTTTCAGGGAAGGCCTTTGCCTTTGCTGTCATAAGAAAGGGCACAACATCCAACAATATTGCATCTTTACATCCCAGACCTCTCAAACTCAGTCCTTGACCAATCCCTTCCACAACTCACAATGAGTCCAAGCAACCAACACCTTCTCAGCCATACCTCCAATCATGCCCTTCACCCCTCAAACCAAGCCTTCTTTGGTCCTAGAAATCTATGTCAACAGCCTTCATACCTCAGGGAAGGACAAGGGTGAGATTTTACAAACCTTAAAGCTCTGCTTGAAAGATGTGTCAGGACCTGTTCAACTCCACTCCACTCCAGATCAGTTGAAGGTGTGAGCAACAGGGATGAAGGGGGTGAGCAGGGTCAGAGGCATCTGAAATGGTCAGAACAATTGGAGAGATTGAGGACATCAGTCTCAGTGATGCAGGGTTGCATGCTGTACCCTTGCACACTCTCAGTCCTCTGAGGGTCAGAGGTCAATGAACAAAGGAGGAGGAGACTGGAGGCAGAATCCAGAAGGACTGAGGAGCAGAGCAAAGAAGGAGAATCAAAGTCAATATTCAGACTGAGGGATAAGCCCTCAGAACTGTAGTTTAAATACACATTCAGAGGTAAGTATGAAAGGAGAAAGGAAGGTATCATATGGTACATGACAGACAAGAGACATGACAATGGCAGGAGGAAGCACACAGTACAGTAAAGAGTCTGAAAGAGGATGGCTGACAGAATCCAAGTTGGATCAGAGTTGGAATGGAATCTGCACAGTGGAAGTGAAAGGGCAAAGCAGAGACAGAATGAATGGGGTTGGAAGAGGTCAGGAAGGCTTGCACATGTTGGAGTGGGTTGGTCAGAGTGGGTTGGAGCTCACACAGATTGTGACAAGATGCTCCTAAAGATGAAACCACTTTGGGTTTTCAGTAAAGGAAGAAGTAGCAACATCTCCTTCCCTAGATATCCCCACTGTACTAGTAGGTCTCTCCAATGAATGAACTATGCATCTTCCAGTTCATCTACAAGCAGGGTCCCAAAGCATTAACACTACTGCCCTCATTGATAGTGGTGCAACTAGTAATTTCATTGACATATCCCTTGTCCTGAAGCTTCACTCTGCCATCTGATGATGTTATGCTTGGCCTGGGTAAGGATGAGCACAGACCTAGCAGACGAAGGGGCAAGGATGAAGGACTGGTACCTTTGGAACAAGGAATGTTATCTGGAGGGTCTTCCTGTGGAGCAAAGGACAAAGGGGTGCTGAGGGTCTTCCTATAGTGACAGGGGTACTTCCAGACAAGGAGAGATCCTTGTTGGTGGATGAGGAGCAAAGATGAAGGGCTGCAACAGTAGATTGCAAGGGTATGCCAGGTAAGTCTAGCTTAGGGTACATGCTAGACAACAAGGGCTTATATACTAGTCCAAAGAGTGCATGGACCAACTACTATATATGGGAGAATGGGAGGAAGAACAACCAGGGGTCCAAGTTGGATTGGACAGAAGCATAAGCAATAATGACACAGGTGTCAAGAAAGAAAAAGGAAGTCCAAGTTGGATTGGACAAGGACTAAAGGAATATGAAAAAGGGTCTGGCCAGTTGGACAATGAAGTAATAAGGGATATGTCAGTGGCAATGGTAAAAAAAGGGATAAAGGAAAAGAAAAGGGGCAAATCATCACAGATGACTCCCACAACCTCTTACTGCCTACAATGTAGATGGAACTCCCAATCACCAAGGAACTATCAAATATATGATCACAGCCAATGTAATATTCTCCAACATTTCTGACAAGGTTATCTTTCTCACCACTTCCCTCAGCTCCTCTCACATCATCCTCAGAATGACCTGGCTAAAGAAACAAAACTCATTCATAGACTAGACAACCAACACTCTCATCCCCAGGATGCTGTGATACCTCTTCATGAGAACCTGCCCTGGAAAGATGCAAACCTCTACCCACACCATTTAGGAAAGATCACCCTCTCCACCCAACTAGCTCAATTAGAGAAACCAAAGGAATAAGATATTCTCTCTTGGTGCAAAGAGCTTGCAGACATCTTCTCCAAAAAGATATTCAGCATCCTCTCTTCACATTGTTCCTTTGACCACACCATTGATTTGAAACCATCTTTTGTTCCAAAAATCATGAAGATCTATCCATTAAACCCAGCTAAGCATGAAGCATGTCAGACCTTCATCAGAGAAAACCTAAAACTGGCTGTATCATCTCCTCAAAATCCCTCCAAGCATTTCCATTTTTCTTTGTGCCCAAAAAAGATAGTACTCTTCACCCCTGCTAGGACTATCACTATCTAAAGGCCCATACCATTTGCAATGCTTACCCTCTTTCCCTTATCTCTGAACTCATCAATGACATGAAGGACTCTACCTTGTTCACTAAGTTCAACATCCATTGGGGGTACAATAACATTCATTTGTGTGAGGAGGACTAATGGAAAGTTGTGTTCATTACTCCAATGGGACTTTTTGAACTAACTGTCATGTTTTTTGGCTTCAACAATACACTCTTCACTTTCCAAGTATTCATGAATCACATCTTTGCTGACATGATCACAGAACAATGGTTGAAGATCTACATGGATGACATAGACATTCATATTAAGGACGACATTGAGTTACACTATGCTAGAATGAAATGAGTACTTCTCCAACTCCATGAACATAACCTCTTCCTAAAAATCTCTGAATGTTCTTTTGATATAGAGACCATGGAATACCTTGGGCTCATCATTAGACAGGGACATATCCAGATGGATCCTACCAAGCTCTCTACAATTCAAGAGTGAAAACCCCCCTCTTCTATTAAAGGTATTTGGTCCTTTCTTGGCTTTGTGAACTTCTATTGCAAGTTCATCCTGAGTTTCTCTGATCTTGTTGTTCCTCTCACTCTCCTCACTTGTAAAGATGAACCTTGGCTCTGGACCCCCTCCAGCAATGAGCCTTTGACACCCTGAAAGCTTGTTTCTCTTCCTCACTTGTCCTTGCCTTCTTTGATGTCTCTTGCTCATTTTCTATTATGACTGATGCTTCCCTCCTTACTGCTGGGGCTGTTCTTCTTCAATGTGATTCCAACAGAGATGTCCATCCATGTACCTTTAGCCCCATGGAGCATAATTATGATATATACAACTAGGAATTGTTGGCAGTTATCCTTGCTCTCCAGGAATGGCAACAGTATCTCCTCAGAACTTCCTATCCTGTCACCATCCTCATGGATCATAAAAACCTTTCTTACCTCAAGGATCCTCATAAGCTGTCTTGCCACCAAGCCTGCTGGTCTCTCTTCCTCTAGGACTTTGATCTCACCTGGCAGGTCACTCTGGGTGCTCACATGGCCCCTGCCAACATGCTTTCTTGCAAGGATCTAGTCAACACCTCCATAGACAATGTCTCCTCTTCCATTCTCCCAGACCCCCAGGTCATTGCCACACTCAATATTGTCCTTGCTGATAACATTCATTCCTCCTCCTCATTGGACCTCCTTGTCCTTTGTGCAATTCACAGTCTTCAGGAGGGCTCCCCACTCTTCCCTCACTCCTCCTTCTCTGACTGGTCCTTTGACAATGGCCATCTTTT
>JBBPLV010000640.1:0-15942 GCA_038089975.1 Boletellus ananiceps | reverse complement strand
TGAAACAACGGAAAGAAAAAGTCTTACTCAAACCCAAAGCTTGCCCAGAACGCTCGTTCTCCCACCCAAGCTCGAACCTCCGAGGAGGATGCCCATGCCGCCCTGGATAGCCATGCTTACAGGCCGCATCGGGGCTGAGTCATACACATGCGGGCAAGGCTGCGAAAGTGGCTCGACCTCGTTCACGGATCTATCCAAATCCTTCTCGAACCGTGACGGTCTCCTTGGCGAGTGTCCCAGCTCATCCAAGCGCGGCGGATCGAGCATACGTCGTGCGGCCCTGAGCCGTATCAGTATTTGTTCATATAACACGATTTCCCCATCGAGATGATCCTTGGTCAAGCACGTAAAATCCTCGACCTTCTGCGTGTGATAGGTGTCCAGTTCGGACATGGTCGCGTTCAGAACCGTTTCACAACGTGAAGCTACCTCTTCGTTTGGCTATCGATGAGTTAGTCCGAGGAGTAAGCCAGGGGATAGGTTTCATACTTTGTTACCGGTGGCCGCCGCGTACCGAGAACACGCGGATTGGTGGGTGTTTATAATTCCCTTGAGGGCACGCCTTAGCTTGTACACGTACCCCAAGACCAAGAAATGCACCTGATATGTCATATACGGGTGAGCGACACCCTTGAGAGCTTCGTGAGTCGCAAGCTGTCTTCTCCTGGCCTACCACAAAAGAATATCTTGAGAGAAGAGCTACACACTGCAATGGCTAGGCACCGACATGGCTGTCATACAAATCTGCAACGTTCTGCAATGTCTCCGCAGTCTTCTGAACCGCCTTCGTAAGTTTCAAACAGTCTGTCCATGACGCTATCAGTCTGCGAGGATCACGACAAGTCGGCCTTGTACCTTGACAGTCGTTACGCCAACACCAAGCGCCGTCATCATTTAGCAGGCCCTGCAGCTGAGGGGAAGCACTTTCCTCCTCCTCGACTGCGCCGGCGGCCGGTATGGACGACGAAGGTTTTGCGGTAATAAGAGACAAGAGGGAGAAGGAAAGGAGACGTTCTGCTTTAGACATCTCTACATGCGCATGTCCATGAGAGCCGTTTACACACGCTAGCCAGATATGAGAACCTACCAATTCGCGCTTCCCTCACTCGGCCAAATGTATTTCTCAACCCCTGTACTCCTTTCCCGACAGCCCGCACATGGTTGTCAAACTTTTCGATTGCCGCAGAGGCATCCCGAGCGTCGACGTTGTACGCCGGATGAAAGACATGCGCAAAGAAGGATGGTCCCGCGGCACGCATTGACAAGAATTGTGGCATGAGTCGTTTCCACTCCTTTGCAAAGAAAAAGTGTGCAGAATATTGAGCAGGTTCTTAAATCGCATCCTCGGGCGAGGGTCCGCTCACCAGATCATCTTCGCAGCCCAAGAAAGACGTGACGACCTCTGCATAACGTGCGACTGGGTGCCGTACGATGCGGTCGAGGTACCGTTCCAAGTCTCCTCGTCGAGCCTCGACGAATGCAGCATTAAACCGGCCAGCGTATTGCTTCTCTGGAAGAGGTGGTAACGCGATTCCGGGAAGTCGTTTGAGCAGTGAGGTATGAAGAATAACGAAGTGCGAAAAGCGTCGCTGGACAGTGATATACACAGGGGAGCACGAACAGGATGGTTCGTCACTAGGGTCCTTGTTCTCGGACGACTGAACAAGGGAAGTGATGCTGTACACAGTGTAAGCTCCGGAAAGACCAGATGACCGCTTCGATGGCGAATGTACTAGGACGCGGAACCCAGGAATCTTGGGCTGCCAGGCCGGGCCGTCGTCAACGAAATGTCTGTCGGCTTCGCCGATGCCCAACCTGTTAAGTCGCATGTCTTCCGCGATGGAATCCGTCGTCAAAAAGCGGCTATGAGAAACAGGGGTAGATGCTCCAGGCCCGTCTTCAGGGACTGACGCGCCGTTGAGGACCCACTCTTCCGCACCGCTAGTGACGAAAGTGGAAAATTGGTTGAGGGTCTTTCCACCAAGCAATCGTTGCCGAAAACTCGGAAACACATTTGGCCATTCACCTGTGGTCTGTGGACTGATCTGAGAGTATTCCAAGCCAGAGTTTCCCTTGAGAGATGAACGAGGCGTAACGGTGTCGTCTGACAGCGCCTGCGCATTGGGAGGACTGTCGGTCGGCGCAGAAATAAAGTCGAGGGTGTGCTAAATGGTAAGATGTCGGGCGCGCAACCGTCCCTAGCGCGGTGACCCACGTACTGTGTAATATGCTGCGGGCAGCAGACCTACCATTCCGTCCACCATCTTAACGAGGCTCCATCCATCTCCGACGTCTTGTTTCAGAACCTCAAGCCTGTCTCCCGCTTCGACAGTGAGCTCCCTGAATTCTGCCTTGCCATCAAAGGGGTAAAGCACACGAGCAGGCAAGCCGCGTTGACCGTACTCGTCTAGATGATCCACGGGCTCATCGTCGGAGAGCGAGCCTCGATCGAGATGTTCTGCCCATACGGCGGATGAGTTTATGCCGGCGTCAAAGTCGTGGTCGGAGCGGGGTCTGTGAGGTGAGCGGGGGGAGACAGGCGTCGAGGTCTGCTTTGTGGGACGAGGAAGGGTCGCCATCGCACAGAAAATCAGCAGGCCTTGGCCCCGGTCGTATATATATCTGAACTCCTGCCCCAAATCGGCCGTGACCAGGCTGTCGTGCACCCAACCGAAAAGTCAAACAATGCTTGTCGTCCTGAGATCCCCACGAGAGCACCGCCCCGCACACAAGCACGGTGGTCCTCTGCACCCGCCTCTGCGACCTGCACAGAATCGAAAGGAGGCCTGGTTGCAAGTCGTTCACCAGAATCCGCTCGCTCGTCACCAGCACGACAGGTTCAAAAGGCAATTTTGTGTTTCTGAAGCACACAAAATAAGGGCCTATCCAGAGGGGGTATGGGTTCGAGGGAGCCGAGTGTCATACGTTGTACGTCCTCGACATCGGTAAAAAAAATCCGACCAATACCGTCACTGGTCATGCCAGTGTTTTGTAACTCCGGTGCAGTCTGAGTATTGACTCGGGGTGCTACCGAAATGGGACTCTCCGCCGACTCGCAAAGCGCTCGCACTCAGGCTGAGCATTACACAAGGTCGTCTTCGACGCTACGACATAAACCTGGGGCATCGAACAAGTATTCGGGCCGCCCCGTGACACTTGGTTCCAGCTGGCGTGTTCTGCAATGCCCTACGCAGCTCTTTTCACTCTTATCGCGTCAGTTTTGGTCCCTACGCTCGCTCTCCAAGTGCCACCGGGCCCTACCCGGCCCTGGAGAGACAAGAGCCAAGGCATGTTCGGCGCCGAGGACCTAGTTACAGAGTAACCTTGCTGATACCAATCACCTCGTGTTCGAGACGGCGCATTCGTTGCTTCAGCGCTGGCCCAACACCCGTATGAGAAATGGTCAGTGGCACGCATGCTCGAGGGTTTTGATAGCGTGGAGCGCCTATTCTTCTCCAGGCCGCCACACCACCAGCCATCATCTCCACGGGCACGCTCCTCTATCATGGCACGAATGCCACGGTCTGGGAGTTGCCACCGGGTCCGGAATGAGCTGCTATGGATCCAGAACATTCGTATCTCTTCCGCCACCATCTCTTCCTACCTTTCTTTCCCGAAAAGCTCGATGGATGCTGGCACCTTGCACTTGTGACCACTCGGCCACTCAAAGTCGTACATTTTGATGGCAATAGTGCCGCCGAGATGCCATATGGTTCGATGGACACGCAAGACCTTATCATGTGGGGAGAGGCACATCCTGAAGATATATGGGACAAATATCGGCGAATCGTAGGTCTTTGCAAATGGGGGCAGAATTTCGGTGTAGATGGCTTCGTAGGGCGAGTATTCACCCTTTCCAGTATCCTCCTCATCAAACGTCGCTGTTGGATGCAAGTTTTGTTGCGAGTGACTATTCCAGAGCTGACACGGCTCTTCTACAAGTATTTTCAGCGAGGTCATGCTTTGTGACTTTACCTCTGGCGTTACTAGCGTCGTTCCTTGCACGAGTCTACCATGTCTTGCCATCACTCCATATGGCGTATGGCGTAAGTTTTTATCAGCCCGATAGGTTGCTTGGTGAATACTCAGTTGGATTCTGATAGCGCCGCTTGCCTCGTTCGAGGCTATAAATGCTGGTTCTTGGGACAACCGCTTTCCTGGCAAGACGCGGTTTCAGTAGGATCTAGCTGGACTGGTTCCCTTCCACGATACCCAATTTGTATCCTCACTGGTTTCCATTCAAGCCGGTCAGGAGAAGTGGAACCATCGCGTGCGAAGCATATCCAGCGACAGTTTATCAGCTTTAAAGTCGAGGCTGAAGGCGGCCTTGACCAGACCTGTGGGTCTGTCGAGCGCAACCGACTGGAAAACACTCATTCAAGTTATCGTTGGTCGATTTCTGGACGCCTCGAGCTTGCACGTCACCTGTTGAGCTTGCCAGCAGCGAGCTCGGCCGAACTCCTTGATCTTTCCAGAAAAACTCAGACTCAGCTGCGAATCATGTTGACACCTTATCTTGCTTTATTGGCCACGCCGTCCAACCCAACAGACGAGACGCACTGGAGTGCCAGTGGGCAACACCAATTTACAAGGAACATGCCACACCGCACACAAATTTCATGGAGTCCGAGTTAGACTCGATGACCGACTCAGAGAAATCACTACTTCGAGCTGTGCGAGAAACCAGCCGGGAGGTTTGTCGTGTGGTGACAAAGGTGTGGGCTACTGGGGTGTGCGCGGGAATCGATCTATCGTTGAACATAAAAGAATTTCCTGACATCGCCAAGATAACTCACGTTTGGAATATCTAGGTAGAGGACTTAGACCGGCTGATGAAATGGCTTGACTGGAGCATGTGGGTCGAGTGCCGTCCTGACTGGTCCTGAGGTGCGTCTTTATCTTGCGATCAGTTCAGTTCTTTATCCTAATGTCCCGGCTGATGGGCGGTTGATAGGAAACGTGTTACTTACCTACGTGGCCCCTTGGCAATTTTCGCGAGATCCTGATGGAGAGCGCCCGGAGAAACAGACCAATTTTGACTTGCGAACCATGATTAGAGGAGCCCTTACCAGGAAAATGCAGAAGACTATCAAGCCTGAACCAGACGCGTGGCCACAACCTGGGATTTTGGGTGACCTATCGGTGAGGATACCAAAGAAGTGCCGCGCGGGGGAAAGGAAGGTGCATCGAGAGTCGACTAACACGGTACCGTACAGTATGTTGGTGATGTAGTCTGATGTAAATCGTCGAACTTTCTGCCACGGCAGCGTTGATTGGGAGGTCGTAGGCCAACCGTGACAATCGGCGTGAACATGATCTTGTCGGGCGAAATTGGTAACATGGCCAGAGCCCGAGCTTGATATCCACCTAAACGGATGCTCTGAGATTCGGGACCTTCCAAATCGTCATGGCGCCGCGCCGGTATACCTTGGCGGCGATCTTACCGACCACTACATTCTTCAATAGCACCAGACAGATCTATTGGCGACTCGTACTAGCTCGACAATAGAACGTTACAGAGTACCCGCAGATACAGCACCTGTCATATGGTACACCAGCACACCCACACAACAGACACACAATGCTCCGATGAATGATTCATGCCATTCCAACCAGAACCACAACCGCGTCACGGACTCTGTCCCACTCATCCCATAGGCTGGTGAGGGTGCAGGGAACGTTGTGCCATCTGCCCTCTTTTTAAGCTGTGATGCCGCTATCCATCGTATGCGAACATTGTACCACGCCAAACTAACACTCATACCCGCAAACGGGATCCGAGGTATCCAAAACGGTGTCTTGATGCTGGCATCCGGTTCGTGGGCGAAAGGCTCATCGTCCAAAGCGATCGAACGACCACTCGTGGCGGCATCGAATATCCTCCGGTGTAAAACTGCCGGTATATCTGGACGTAAAATCGAGCCTCTTCCGATACCGAGCAAGTCGGTGTGACCGGCGTCCAAGGCATGCTGGAGGTGCGCTGGCGAGCGAAGACCACCCGTCAGGAGAATCAGAGGAGCACCAACCCCAGCTGACGCATTTTCCCTTGTGCATTCCCGCGCCCTCTTTGCAAACTGGGAAAAAAAAGCCTGTCGAGGGCTTCTGGTCTTGGTAAACATGAAATCTGTGAACAAATGAACCTTGAAGTTCGAGTATTATCACCTGTACACACCTGGCGACTCGTAATCACCCCCGCTGATTTCAATGAAGTCGATCGTCCCCCAAAGCGTGATTGTGCGAACGTGATCCAGGGCGCGCTGCGTCTCTCTCAATACTCTTGCGTCCGAAGCCTTTTCGCCAGACTCGACGTAATCTGCGGAGTTTATTTTGACGCCGACAACAAAGTCTTTGGGAACGACAGCACGGACGCCCTCGGCAATTTCGCGCACCATACGGATTCCATTCTCTGATTCAACCGAGTACTCGTCTTTCCGAACATTGGTCTGTAACCAGGACATATCAGTCGCAAGACCACTCCTATAATAGTGTCCCAGACGATACCTTGGGATTGAGAAATTGAGCAAGAAGATCTGGGGGGACGTTGGTCCATATTTCAAGGTCACTACAAAGTCACTCACACCCATGCGCGCAATGGAGCTGAATTCCATCAAACCCGGCCTCGAGAGCAGTCAATGCACCCCTGATGAACCCCTGCTGTACTTCCTTGATGTCATCAACGCTCATCTCCTGGGGCTGCTGGAACAGTGCGCGCAAGTATGGGTGTGGTGTATCCTGGGCATCCAGAGACGTGACTCCATCAGGCGACAGCACACGCTTGTTCGATCCAACCCGAATTGGACTCGGTGCCAAGGGAGGAACACCCAATTTACGACCACCAATGAGATTTGGAGACTGACGACCGACATGACAAAGCTGCACGATAGCCAATGGACGTGTTGATGACTCGCGCGAGCCCTTTCCGTGGATTGTTTTAACCAGCCTCTTGAACGGAGCCAGTGTCTCCTCATTGAGTACTTCAGGGACCACGATATCGCGACCCAGGGCAAGGTGTTCAGGAGAAACCTGGAAGTTACCGGTGATGATGATCCCCCAGTCATACTTTGCCCATTCACTGTAGAGACCGATGTGGTATTTGTTGGGGGGACCGCCATGCATTTTGGCGAGGTGCTCATACAAGGCGACCTAGAGGTGACTTTGTCCCGAGTGACATCAAAGTGACGTAGAACTGGGCGAACCTTTGTTAGTCTGTTAGACACGGTGCGACCGCTGCACGGGAGAGTGAGTGGTGAAAAGATGTCAGTGCTCATGTCGATGCGGAAACAGTGTGGACTGGAAAGTCGACGTAGCGGCCGCTGTCCGGGAGAGCGAGATACATGTTGCAGGTCGAGGGTTTTTGTGCGCTTGTCCCATCGCGCCCGGCATACACACAAAGAGCGGGAGGGTAGCGAGATAGGCTGAAAGCTACTGCGTTGAAGTAGCCGAGCTAGTCTTCGTCGGCTTGGCGGCCGCGGAGTTGTCGGAGAATGAAGTTTTATTGGGTCCTTCGCAGGTGCCCCTGTACAGCCATATTCAGTTGCGCGCGTGCATCATGCAGTTAGTGTAGTCCCGGTCCGTCTAACCAGGCCAATTCACGCGCTTGTGTCCCATAGTCTTCACAATATTTTTGATACAAGTAGCCTGACCTCGTTCCTACTGTGACAACTTTGATATATCGACCGCACCACGACTCCCACCCGTGCTCAAGTTGGGGCCCGCGACCCAAGCAGTATCGCTGTCGTTTTTACTCATAACCTTTCCCGCAGCAACGTCCGTCCAGAAAGATGTCGGGTAACATCTCCTGCAGAGTACGTCTCCCATGTGTCCCACCTTCTAGAGCGACGCTGAGCCCGCACAGAACGCCAATCTTCATTTGTACATTTCAAGGTATCATCCTCTGCGTGCGCTCTGAAACTCCCAAGACTGCAGCAGACTGTTTCCATCCCGCGAGCGCGTCATGCTCCGAATCGAGAGCGCGACCACGATTCTGAGGACGACCGAGACATCCCAACATGGAACGAGTAACGTGACCCTACAATCTGGCGTGCTACCACATCCACCGGTAGATGCCATCAGACGGACACGGATTCAATCATTCATACCCTTTTCCACTTCTTTGTTTTACCCTCTTCCCCTTCTTGTGATGTTTCTTCCCGACCCCAATCTCACCCACGACAGGAGCAGCCCCGCCTGCTCCTAGCTCGAGCGGTGTGCCATCATTTGCTACCATGTTCTGGTGTGGATATACCCTCCCCCTTGTGAATTCTTGTCCATGTCGCGTAGATCCTTGCACGAACGGCCGCGACGAAAGCCATGTCTGGTGTGCAAAAAACTCCTTGTCCAGTGCGAGCGACTTCGCACCACTCGCGTATGTCTCCGAAATAGTGCGATCCAACGATTTAGAAGACAAAGGGACAGCAACATACGTATGAGCACCTTTCGTGACACGGGTAACAGGCGCTCGTTTCTTTCCTGCTGTGTGGAGAAGCGATAGCTCGTGCGTCCGTTGGTTGAACGACGACTCTGATCTCCCCGGAGGTGGGTGACAGAATAAAAGTTTCCCGTTCACGTAGTCTTTGAGAACGTATCTTGCCGCTCTTGCCTCGTCTGGATTACCCAGTCCCGAACGCATGAAACCTCGAGCAACTGTCCAGTGCGCGCACACCTGTCAGCCAAGTGACCAATCGCAGAAAGGACCTCACTTACTGGCATAGGCAACTAACAAGCTTTCGGCCGTCACATTCCCATCCCCGCCTTCCTCAACGCTTCCCACCTTGATACTCAAACCGTATAATGCCTCCAGAACACCCCTGGGTATCCTTTTCGCGACAAGCGCAACTGGTCCCGTATATTCCCGCATCTGATCAATGGGTAGCACACCATCACAGACCAGTTCTGCCTTTGTCGTCGCGAACTGGGGGAAAACTAGACCAGGGCAATCACATAGGACGATGGTGGGGGAAAGGTGAATAGTCTGGAAGTGTTTTGTTTTACCGGGAGTGGACGACACGCTGACCTTCTTCTCTCCGAGCAGCGCATTAATCGTACTTGATTTGCCGACATTGGGATAACCAACGAGGCCCACTACAAGTTTCGCCACTGGGTCCCCTGAAGGACCTTTAAAACCTAGAATGCCACCATCAGGTCGCAATTCAATGAGAAACGGAAAGCATTGCATACCCGAGAGATCGGGTGCAGCAGAGACGAATAAATCTTCAAGTTCCAATACACTGAGAACATTTGTCCTCGGGTCACGCCCATCAGGTGTATCCTCTTCCGTGGGCACATACTTGAACCTCTCGTCGTCGGACTCAGGGTCAATGTCAGAATCTGGCGGTACATCGTCTTCGTCATCGTGATCACTTGGTATATGAGAGCCTTCCGAGTCAGACGAAGACTCCGTTTCAGCAGTCGCATTGAAGCTTGGCCCTTGATCCATGGTTGTATCTGACCGTTTCTCTGAGGCACTAGATTGTGTTTCGTGCTGTGCCAGGGATTCACGCCGCGCCTGCTGTAAAGCCGTCGCATTGGCAGCTGAGAAAAACGCATATCGGATGCCCTGTTCATCAAAGTAGTCTGCCCATATTCGTCTGTTGCCTCAATGTCATCACGAACGCGTACGACATCAAGGGGCCGCAACCTACCTTTGCGTGGCAGTCAATAAATCAGCCTTATTTATGAGCAGCAAGCTCTTCCTCAGCCCTTTGCCAGTCCCAGCCTCGCCTTCTGCTCCCTCGACATCTTGCACGCAAGACTCGAGATCCTCGCACCGAAATCGCAGAGGATTGCGTGCGTCGACGATCTGCACGACGAGGTGGGAACGCTCAAGTACCCTCCAGAGTTGACGCCATACTTCGATGTTGCGCTCAAAGGGCGTGAGGAGAAACTTTTCGTTTTCTTGTAACCTATCGACGGTACGCCGCGGAATAACCGTTGAGCTCCGCCGTGTGCAATCGGACGAGGTGGGAATGAAAACGATACACACTGCGCCAGTCCTCTCCGCCATTCCAAGAACGCGTCCTTTTCCTGTCGATCGAGCTGCGCTGTCGTCATGATCTTCGTCCAAGGGGGTCTTCTCGGGACTCTGAGACGCTGCTTGTTGGCCTGGTGTTTCTTGATCGTGGACTGTTCCTCTGCATCTGTGAGGAGGTATGGATTCTGAATGGATGTCGATTGGATGATTTTGACGTTGCGCCGCTCTATCACGCAACTCGAATGAGCTGTGAGGAAGGAAGAGGGGGCAATAGGTCACATCTCTCCGTACCTGCTGTGAACTCAGTGCCAGCCAACTGGGCGGTGCTCAAGAATTCGTCGAGGTCTCGTTCTTGGGTGACGGACTTCAGACGAGACGTCGAGTCCAGATCCGTTGTATACTAGCACGCTTCTGTAAATGGAAAAGTGCGGCATGAACGGTCTGAGCGTACAAGGCCTGATTCCTGCCTCTCGCGGGCATCTTTCACTTTGCGATTGATGATGGCTCGACCAAGCCCCGAAGGATTCTGGTTCTTCTGTCTCAGGGGCTGCACGAAGGCATTGGTGGGATGACAGCCAGTAAACGGACGATTCAGTTCCTCACCATCAGATGGACTGAACGCAAGTACGCAGCTGTGAGGAAGAGATTTGGGTGGGTAAGCTGATTAAGAGCCTGGCCGTCCTGGGCAATATGCTGACAGACTAGGTGAACCCATATTACAGCTGGCTAAGGTACATCTATCATGCAAACCGCCATAGTACGTCCTCGTAGGTCAATAAATAGAATTCATATGCTATGGACGCGCCCGGAACACCTCAAAGTATGCCGAATACTCATCCGGTGTCATGAGCTCCTGGTCCTCCTCAGTAACTTCAGAGAAAGGTTTCTGTACACCATTAACTGATAAGAAAAGATATGAGCTATCGCGTGTAGAAGGTCACGTTCACAATCCATACCAGAAACAAGAGGATCATCACCCCCGCGACCAATTTCTGCTTCCCGGTAACCCAACCCATTCATATCGCCAGAATCTGGCACTAGTTTTGCAAGTTTCTTCAGGGCAGCTCCTTCGTCGTCCTGAGAACGAGATCTCTTTCCATGTCCATTGAGCCCCCCTAAGTAATGGAGCGAGTGTCTGGGCTCTTCCTCTGAGTCCACTTCCTCGCTCCCAAGTCCCGAAGGCGTTGCCCGTGTGGAAGCCACGTTCGAGGCAGCTAGCGAAGCATAGTACTGTTCATAATCTGCCGAATTGTCAAGTGAGGAGGGGAAGTTAAACTCGTCCGACTTACAGTCCGCTTCAGTGTTAATTTCTGGTTTGATGTCTTCAACTGGCTTGGGGACCTGGGGCATTCGTGATGGGCCAATGACGCCCAAACCCTTCAAGGATTCATCACCAGAAGGTAGGGCGAGCTGTCCGGCCATCGTTCGTGCGTTCTCCTGGATGCCGAGAGCGGTGAGATCCCCCGAGATAGTGCTCTTGAGGTGCCATGCAGGGAGGAGGTTTTGTTGTCGCTTCGCTGCTGCCTCTGCATCCCGTTCTTGTCGTCTTGTCGTCTCGTCTTTGTCCATGGACATGACGATGTCAATGCCTTCGTCTTGGTGAGTAGAACCCGAAGAACCGGCAACTTTGAGATTTGAAGACTGGCCAGACTTTTGTTTCTCCACGTCTCCAACGTTATTTTTGATCCACGACGGTACATCCAGCCTGTGAGTATCGTCAGCACGGTTTCGGACGGGAGACGCGAGCGACTGACGCGGGAAGAACCATGGACTCTGTTTTCCGCAATCCCTCGACAATAAAGCGCATTGCGTGATGGAAGCGTTGCATCCGATCTTGACTCCCTCTTACCGATTCCGCATTCTCGTTTTCAATCACCTCCCCGTGGCAAATCTCGCACGCGAAAATTTGTTGGACAGGATCCAGTAGCTTATCGGATTCCAGTGGCGTATACGACATGCCACATTGCGGACAGATGTACCCCTTGTTACCAAGCTCCTGTCATAGCGAGCACGCATACGATTAGGAAGCGACGAACAACGTCGGAGAATGTTGGGACGGACATTACGCAGACCCGAATCGATGATCCTTCGCATCTCGGCGATCCGCCACTTGACGACGTCGCAGAAATGCTTGTAATCTATGTAGTAATATTGTTTGCCCACAGATCTTTGAGCGCCCTCTTTGAGCTCGTTCTGACGGTAACTGGAACAGACGTTGGAGCCAAAAACCAAGGGACTGCAAAGCGACGCAACGCACACATGTATGAGACGGTCATTCCCCAGGACGGCCATCAGCTTGTTCAGTTCTTTGGCCTGAAGCCCCACGCGGCCGGCCAAATCGTCATCCTTGAGACTGTGATCCACATATCCACAGGGTTGCGAGCAAGATAATAAAGATTCGGCAGGAGTTCTACCATGTAAATACTTACACGGTGTGCCGGGAAAGCTGGTCCAAGATTATGATGTATCTTGGCTCGTAGAATCCACGCGCGACGTGTTGAACGAGGAGACGGAGCGTTTCCTGTTCTTCCTTTGTGGCCATCCAGATACCCCGCCGCACCAGCGCTCAAAAGACCCGCGAATGCGCCTCTGCGCACACAAGGTCGTGCGAATGGTGTTTGGACACGGAAAAAAGGCAAGGCAAGTTACACTGCCACCAACGGAACGGATACTCTCAGTCGGAGCTCTCGACTACCATCTGGCCATTTGAGCGGACACCAAGCACCAGGCTCCTGCGTCAACGTATCCACATCCTTGCGAACAAGATACTCTGTACTGAAGGTGAAGCAAAGGCGATCTGGATGCTCAAGCGACGGAAGTGCTCGATCGTATTCCCAAACCACTCAAGTACATTCGCAAACTGGTGTCTCACGCACACGCCGGATACAACGTCGTTGGCCAGAGTCAGAGCAGAAACTGAGACGGATGAAAGCAGAAACTGAGGCGGATGAAAGCAGACTGAGACGACCCCGGAAGATTCCAACGAGAGCGCATGGCTGAGTATTTATTTTCCAGGCTAGACACATAAACAGACTGAGGGCTGGTCAACCGTGCTGGAGAGATGTGATGTATGGATACATTCCTGTTCAACACGTGTACTGCAGTGGCGAAAGAAAGAGCGCATATCGAGGAGGCACGGATTTTCCGAAGTAAAATGGCGAATACACTAATCGTTGGAGGAACGAAAGATCAACCTGGGGAAGAGGCAGGAAACGAGACATAGCAAAAGAAGCGAAGGAGAAAAGAGCATTGACGAGGATTACAATGGCAATGTGCAAGGTCGAATTTCAAGACTGGTTAGGAGGGGAACATTTTCGCGAATCTTGGATCGAAAGTCAATTCGACAACATCGTTCACCAGCTTCATGTCTGGTAGTTGATAAGTAACGCGGAGGGACACGAGGGTTGTAGGGCTTACCAAGTTCCGGGTCCGAGTCCAAGTTGAGACTCATCAGAAACTTGACCGTCGACTCGTCGACTACATGCCCGATGATCTCGACAAACGTCCCCGCCCACTCTTCGTTCTGAGTGGTTTCAGAACCACAATCTGGTCGTCCAGAGAGAGACAAACCATACGCACCTCTTTGATCTGTATGTCGACCTGCCCTCCGTCGCATGCTTCGACGAGCGCGCCAGCCGAGTGTCGCTTAGAGTGAGGTCTGACAGAGCTCTGAGGCAGCCAAATTACGGGGAACTCACGCTAAGCACCTTGCACGGTAGTCGCACTGTCCGACCGACAAACTTTGGAAGGCGCGAGGAGTTGACTCTGGGGGACTGAAGATCTTGCATCGTGGACGTGGTGGTGACGAACACACGCGACGCGTCTGTTTGTTCGGACTCCTTCAAATCAGACTAGCAAACGCCGGCCGTCAAACATTCATCGCTTCGCCCACCAGGCTGCGAACGACGCGGAGGAGAGACTGTCTACAGTGATAACAAGGTCTCGAACAACAACGTGTCTACGCTCTTTACTCCGTGGCATCGTGGCATTTGCTCACGGTGTCGGCCTGTACAATCCATCAGGCAAGTCACATTCATATCTACCCACGTTTATAGCCCGACATCACCCGCAGATGGTATGTAGGTCTGTTCCCGACTCACTAATTGATACGAAATATTGCCACTTACACACCTTCATGCTGCTGAAGCATCTCACGGGCAGCTCTTTGTACCCTACGGTTCTCCTTGACGGATAAACTGAGCTCAGCTCAATCAAATGGATACATCGGACCGCCATAAAGGCCAAGTTGTCGCGCAGTTTTCCTGTTTTCATCCGGAACCACGAGTGACTACCCCCTGTCCCTGGTATGTGTCATGCTTGCTTACCGTTGCGGTTTTTGATAATCTCCGTCAGCTGTCGTGTGTTACGGTGGATCGCCGTACCTGGTCACCGATAAGAATCCTTAGCATGACGGAACAAGTCTGGTCATTGTGCATCACACGCAGCCACATCCTTCTTTTTCGCTCATCGCTCTTTGCCAAAATATCATATGAGGGGCGGCTGCTTCCCTTCGTACTAGCAAAGTTCTGGGTTGAACAAGATTACAACATGATTGTTCGAGCAAGTCGGGGGTCGGGCGGCATGATTAGTGGTCCGGGTTCATCGTGAGGGCGCACATCGATGGAATAAAGTGAAGGCAGTCGTGCAGTCTTCACGGGTTCAGTCTGGGTCAACCAACCAGATACCGACGGCATTGTGGACAGCCCAAAAAAGTAGGCCCTGGAATATCACAAAGCCGTAGCTCCTATCCAAAGTTTCGTCCCCGTTGACGTCAAGCCGAGTGTGTGAGGATATAAACTCACCCCTTTCGAAGCCCTGCACGGTCATTTCTCCCCTACCACCTGTTGAGAATGTCTGTGCGAATTGCTACTGTCTTTGGTGCTACTGGCACTCAGGGTACTCCCGTCGTTTTCTCTCCCACATATCAGAATTTAGCCATTTCCTACAGGTTCTTCGGTCGTCAAAGCATTGCTGGCCGATGGGACGTTTACCCCTAGGGCAGTTACACGCAATCCCAAATCGGAGAAGGCGTTGAGAGTCAAGCAGCTTGGCGTTGAAGTCATACGAGGTGATCTTTGGGATGTATCATCCCTCAAGGACGCTATGAATGGTGCGGAAGTGGTATTTGGGGTGAGTTTTGTTTCTTCTGTTTATATTCCCTGAGCCAAGGTTCCCTCTATCCAGGTTACGGACTATTTTGACTCCAAAAGTTCTACTCATGGTGAAGCCAGCGAGATGCTTTTGGGAAGGAATTTGGTAGATGCCGCAGTCGAAGCTGGCGTCAAGTTCGTTATCTGGAGGTAGCTCATCATGTGATCTTAACCTCGTTCTGTGCGATAATGGTTGTTTCAGCTCCCTCCCACACATCACCAGAGCGTCCAACGGAAAATATCCAAACGTGCACCACTTTGACAGTGTGTTTCTTCCGGTGCTAAGTGCGCTATATCTAATGACATGTTGGTCATCAACTAGACAAGGCAAAAGTCGAAGATTACCTCCGAGACAGTAAGCTTCCGCATGCAATTCTTCACCTGGGTGCGTCGATATCTGAGCAAGCAGTTTATGTCTGAAAAATCGTGTAGGTTGGTTCTGTGAGAACATATGGAAGTGAGTGGGCGAACAAAATCTTTAAAGCAACATGTGATTGATTTATTGTTGTTCACCAAGGTTTAACTGTCTGACCGCTACACCGGACGCCTCCTATGAACTTACCATACCAAAGTTTGATCCCAAATCTCCTCAATGGTTTGTTTGGATCGAACACGACCTTGGTCAGCGCGTAGTCGCCCTCTCTAAACACTACCGGGATGAGTCGGCACACATACTCGGCGAAATATTTTACGTAGTTGGCGACAGGATGAGCTATACAGAGTTTGCGAATGTGATCGAAAAAGGTGCCGTACTACTTGGCATCACGGTTGATCCTGGTGCTCATATTCAATGGTGTAGCCCTTGGGAGGCGCGTTCGCTTT